>CAUYQG010083006.1:0-31413 GCA_963574415.1 Tarsius wallacei
CCGGGCGTGGTAGCGCGCGCCTGTAGTTCCAGCGACTTGGAAGGCTGAGGCGGAAGGATCGCCGGAGCCCAGCAGGTCGAGGCTGCGGTGGCCGGTAGCGGCCACTGCACTCCAGTCTGGGCGACAGAGTGAGACTCCAACACAAAAAAAAAAAAAAAAGAAAAAGAAAACTTTATACTTCAGAACCCCAAAGAGACTCATAAGTTGGAGGTAACACATCAATGGAAGGATGTGGAGGAGAAAATCCAGAGGGTTGATTGAAAATACAGAACAATTAGATTTCTAGGTCCAGTTTACCATCCCTAGGTCAAATAGCCAGTTGACTAGCTCACCTGGCTAGATCCAAATAACACTGCCAAGCCTTTGAAAACAGAACTGATACTGAAATCACAACCTAGAGAAACTTAGTTGGAATTTACAGTCTAATCCCAACCAGATGGACTGCTGGCTAAAACAAATAACATTCTCTAGCAAATTTAGACAAGACCTATAGTCTCATAGGATAATATTCAAAATGTCATCTCAAACCAGGCAAAATGGGGACCAAATGGAGGCCCAAACTACCTGTATAATGTCCACTTTTATAATTAATCCTGAATTGTACCCCACATCTTTAGAATAATAATAACTATTCAAAATGTCCAAAACACTATAAAAAATTAGCATTTTTTTAGCCGGGCTCGGTGGCTCAGCCTGTAATCCCACGCCTTTGGGAGGCTGAGGTGAGTGGATTGCCTGAGCCTGCGGGTTTCAGATCTGCCTGGGCAACTTGACGAGACCTTATCTCTACAATAAATAAAAAAAAATCAGTCGGGCGTGGTAACGCGCGCCTATAATTCCATCTACTCGAAAGGCTGAGGCGGAAGGATCGCCGGAGCCCAGCAGGTCGAGGCTGCGGTGGCCAGGAGTGGCCGCTTCTCTCCAGTCTGGGCGACAGACTGAGACTCCAACTCAAAAAAAAAAAAAAAAAAAAATTAGCATTTTTAAAACCAGAAAAATCTAAACTGAGGAGAGACAACAGACAAGCCTATCTTGTCTGATATCAGTCAACTAACATTAAAATGACACAGGTGTTGGCATTATCTGACAAATACTTTAAAGCAGTTATTATAAAAATATTCCAAGAACGCTCTTGAAATGAATGACAAAATAGAAAGTTTCAACAAAGAAATAGATGAACCAATGGAAATTTGAGAACTGAAAAAATAACCAAAACTAAAAATTCACTCACGACAGAATGGAGATGGTAGAGGAAAGAGTTTATATTTTGAAGGTATATAATATAAATTTCTGATCTAAACAACAGAGAGAAAAAAAGATTTGAAAAAGAAGCTGTGCTCAGTGGCTCACACCTGTAATCCCAGCATTTTGGGAGACGGAGGTGAGAGGATTGCCTGAGCCCAGGAGTTCGAGACCAACTTGGGCCACTTGGCGCGACCTCGTTTCTACAATAAATAAAAAAAATTAGCCTGACTTGGTGGTGGCACCTGTCTGTAGTTCCAGCTACTTGGAATGCTGAGGCAGAGGGGATCACCTGAGCCCAGCAGATCGAGGTTACAGTGGCTGTGAATGTGCCACTGCACTCCAGCCTGGGCGACAGAGTGAGACTCCTATTCAAATAAAAAGAAAAAGAAGAACAGAGCCTTAGGAATCTGTAGGATAATACTAAAAAGTCCAATGTGTGTGTGATCAGACTCCCAGGAAGGAGAAAGATTGTGATGTAGAAAAAAGTATTTGAAAAAATAATGGTTGAAACTCCTCAAATTTGAGGAAAGATATTTTATAAACATACAGATTCAAGAATTTTAGCAAGCTGCAAAAGGGATAATTTTCCCAAATAAATCCATCTCTAGACACATCATAGTCAAACTGCTGAAAACAACACAAAGAAAAACTAAAGCAAGAGATTTTTTCCAGAAATCTCAAGGAAAAAAAATGCATTATATAAGGGAACAATGATTCAAATGATGATGGATTTTTTTCCCTAACAAACCGTAAAGGCAGGAAGAAGTAAAAACATTTTTAAAGTGCTGAAAGAAAAAAAAATTACCTCTGAATTCTATATCTAGCAAAATAAATTCTTCAGAACTGAGGTGAAATAAAACATTCTTACATGAATGAAAACAAAATACTCGTTGCAAACAGACCTGCTCTAAAAAAAAATTGCTAAAAAAACGTCTTCAGCAAAAGAAAAATGATACTAAAAGGAAACAGAATATTAGGAATGAAGGACAACAGAATGTGGGGCATGGTGGCTCACACTGTAATCTCAGCACTCTGGGAGGCTGAGGTGAGAGGATTGCTTCAACTCATGACTTTGAGACCAGCCTGGGCAACATAGTGAAACTTCATCTCTACCAAAAAAAAAAAAAAAAAAAAAAAAAATCAGCCAGGCTTGGTGATGCATGTGACCCTGACTTAAAAAAAAACAAAAAAACAAAAAAGCTACAGAAATGTTAACTATAATAAAAGTATTTTTCTCTGCTTGTGTTCTTTAAAACATGTTTGATGGCCAGGTGTAAAGGCTCCTTTCTATAATCCCAACACTTTGGGTGGGAGGATTGCTTGAGGACAGAAGTTAGACCAACCTGGGCAACATAGTGAGACTCCAGATCTACAAAAATAAAAAAATAAAATTAGTTGGGCATGGTGGTGCACCTGTAGTCCTAGCTGCTCAGGAGGCTGAGGCAAGAAGATGTTTGAGTCCAGGAGTTCAAGGTTACAGTGAACTGTGATCATGCCCATGCACTTCAGCCTGGGCAACAGAGTGAGATTTTGTCTCTAAACAAACAAACATAAGACCATGTTTGATGGTTGAAAGCAAAAGTTATAGCAACAATAGAGTTTTCAATGATCAGAGATGTTATACATAAGACAACTATAACATATGGGGGTCTCTATGGTGGTAATGTTTTTACATTCCACTTTTAGTGGTAATATATTGATTTTAAGAGAACATTGAAAAGTGATATATATTATAATCCCTAAAGCAGTCACTAAAAAACTGAACAAAGAGATATTGTAAAAATTTCAAAAGGCACATTAAAATGGAATACTAAAAAAATGTTCAAATATAGAACAGAAGAAGGCAGGGCAGGAGAAACAAAGAAAAACAGAGGAACCAGCTTTGTGCATGAGTTGGGAGGATCACTTGAGACCGGGAGTGAAAAATTATTCGGGTGTAGTCCACCTGTAGTCCCAGCTACTTTGGAAGCTGAGGCAGGAGGATCCCTTGATCCCATGAGTTCAAGGCTGTGATGAGCCATGATGATGCCACTGTACTCTAGCCTAGGCAACAGGGTTAAATCTTGTCTGAGAGAGGATTGGGGGAGGGGGGATGGATGAAGAGGGAGAAAGAATGGAGGGAGGGAAGGAGGGAGGAAGGAAGAGATAGAGAGAGAGAGACTGTCAGGAGAAAGGAGGGAGGGGAGAAAGAGGGAAAGAGAGGGAGAGACAGGAGGGAGGTGAGGAGGAGGGAGGAAGAGGCATTACAAAGGCAAAAGAGGGAGTGAGAGAAGGAGGGACAGAGGAAAAGAGAGAGGGAGAGAGAGAGAGAGAGAGAGAGACTCCAACTCAAAATGGGCTCCTCCAAAACTCCGTGACCCAAATATTGTGCTGTCTATAAGAAACTCATATCAAATATGATATAGATATTAAATATAAACAACTGGGAAACTATACAACAACAGCATGCAAGCTTTAATCAAAAGAAAAATTGAATTACTATCAAATAAGATAGACTTTAGAGCAAAGAAAGTGACCAAGGACTAAAAAAAAAGTCATTTTGTAACATAAGGGAGTCAGTTCACTAAAAGGACATAAGAATTCTTTTTTTTTTAGATGAGAAAATAGTTTATTTAGAAAGTAAATTAGAGAGAGAGGGGAGAGAGAGAGATTCACCTCCCTAAGGTAGGGAAGGGGACCAAAGCTAAGAAAACATGGCAACCACAGCTCAAGGAGCACATGGCCAGACCATAGCTTAGCAGAGCAATGGCGACATAAGATTCTCATTGAGGGTCAGGTACAATGGCTTACACATGTAATCCCAGAACTTTGGGAGACTGAAGTGAGAGAATTGCTTGAGCCCAGAATTTTGAAACCAGACTGGACAACATAGCAAGATCTTGTGTCTACAAACAAACAAACAAACAAACCTGTAGTCCCTATACTCAGGAGACTAAGGCAGGAGAATTGCCTGAGCCCAGAATGTCGAGGCTGCAGTGTGCTGTGATCGTGCCACTGCACTCCAGCTGAGGCGGCAATAGTAAGACCCCAACTCAAAAGAAAAAAAGAATCTTCAACAAAAATTAGCAAATGGAATCCAGTAATATTTTTGAAAATGACCACATCCCCAACCAGGGATTATTTTGGGAGTGTAAGCTGGTTTCATATTTGAAAATCAATGTCATCTACCATACTAACAGTCTAAAGAAGAAAAACCACGTGATTTTTGTAAATTGATGCAGAAGAAAAATTGAAAAAATTAAATGCCAATTTATGATTGAAAGGAAAAAAAGAACTTCCAGGAAACTAGGGACAGAAGGGACTTTCCTCAACATAATAAAGGGTGCCTTCAAAAAACCTACAGCTAATATTCTACTTAATGATAAAAGGCTGAATGTTTTTCCCCTAAGATTAGAAACAAGGCATGGCTGTCTCACTACTCCTATTCAACATGATCCTAGAAGCCCCAGGCAGTGGAGGCAAGAAAAGGAAAGAAAAGGCATACAGATTAGAAAGGAAGAAAAAAAATATCTTTCCCACTTGCAGGTGACATAGTTGTTTACAAGAAAACAAGGAATCTGTCAAAAAAAAATCTAGGACAAATAGGTGAGTTTAACAAGGTAGCATGATACAAAAATAAATTGTATTTCTATATATAAAAATCAATGAAAACAAAGTTTAAAAAGTAATAACATAGCAATCCCCCAAAATGAAATACTTAAGTATAAATTTCTTTAAAAAGTCTCTAAAGTGGCAATTATTTTATTTTCTCTGAATTTCTTCATATAAGTGATTTTATGGTGGGGCGCAGTGCCCCATGCCTGTAATCCCAGTCAAGGAGGGAGGATAGCTTGAGGCCAGGAGTTCGAGACCACCTGGCCAACATAGCAAGACCTCATCTCTACAAAAAAAACTTCTTAAAGTTGTTCAGATGTATGCCTGTAGTCTCGGCTACTTGTGAGGCTGAAGCAGGAGGATCGCTTGAGCCCAGCAGTATGATGTTGCAGTGAACTATGATTATACCACTGTACCCCAATGACAGAGTGAGACCCTGTCATTAAAAATAATAATAATAGGCTGGGCTCGGTGGCTCAGCCGATCTGAGCACTTTGGGAGGCCGAGGTGAGTGGATTGCCTGAGACCATGGGTCTCTACAATAAGTCAAAAATGAGCCCGGCGTGGTAGCACGCGCCTGTAGTTCGGGCTACTTGGAAGGCTGGGTCGGAAGGATCACCAGAGCTGGACAGGTTGAGGCTGTGGTGGCAGGGAGCGGCCACTGCACTCCAGTCTGGGTGACAGAGTGAGACTCCAACTCAAAAAAAAAAAAAGAAGAAATGATTTTATGATCATTGACTATTTATGTTTAATATTGTATTTACATTTTTTCACATACATTTGTTCATTTGTTTCTTTTTTCTTTTCTTTTCTTTTTTTTTTTGAGTTGGAGTCTCACTCTGTTGCCCAGACTGGAGTGCAATGACACGCTCACGGCCACCACAGCCTCGACCCACTGGACTCAGGAGATCCTTCTGCCTCTGCCTTCCAAGTAGCTGGAACTACAGGCATGTGTCACTCTACCTGGCTAATTTTTGATTTACTGTAGAGATGAGGTCTCACCAAGTTGCCCAGGCTGGACTTGAACCCCTGGGCTCAGGCAATTCTCTCACCTCGGCCTCCCAAAGTGCTGGGATTATAGGCATGAGCCACTGCCAGGCATACATTTGTTTCTATATTGATAGCCATCAGCCTTATTTTATTAAGGGCTAACTAATATTCTATCATATAATGTGAGCTTTTTTTTTTTTTGGTCTATTTTGGTTTTATTGTTGTTGCTGTTGTTAATATGAGCTCTTTAAACAAGCCTGGATTCAAATTCCAGTTCCCCAAATACTGGCATCGTGACTCGAAGGTGACCTCTTTCAGCTTCAATCACCAATAAAATACCAGATTTTTAGAGCTGTTAGAATTTAATAAGATGATATCTATAAAATGCCTAATACATGACAGGTGCTCAACAAAATAGCTGTTATTAATACCCTAGTTTTAATCTTTCTCCCGGTTTTGGACATTTAGGATTATTTCTTGGCAGAGTATGCTGGAGTCTGGGAATTATTACTTCCTTTCTCAGGATTGTAATCCTCAGGCTTTTAGATCCCAAAGCATATTTTCAAGTTTATCTAGGGCGATTAAAAAGTCTTGGGGAACTGACTCACAAGGGCTGCTTTGAAAACCAAACTGCCAGTGGGTTAATAAACTGAACCATACTTGTTTTGATTGCTTAGAATGCATTATTTTTAGTATTTCACTGAAAGCACATTGATTCTTATTTTCTATCTCTCTATTTATAAGCATTATATTAGGCATCCCCTTTCGTTTGCACTGGTCATGGAAGTTGTAACCTTGGCCATGAAATATTCCAGATTCACATTGCCAGTAGCCCATGTGGGAGGCCTAGAAGCTGGGGGATAAATTCATCTAATAGGCATAGCTCCCAAGGAAAGGCTAGCAGTCCAAATAGGAAATTCCAGGAGAATCAGTGAATAATATTTCAATCTGAGGGACAAGGAGTAATGGAAGGGTTTTGAGATAGATAGCTTTCAAGTTTTGGAGCAAGCCAGAATCACAGTGATAAGGACATCCATCTGGGTGACATAGGGAACAGTCAGCCACTGAAAGGTAATGGGTAAAAGGCAAATCTCTGGGGAAAGTATTGGCAGGACTTATAAGGCTGGGATTCAAGCCAGGGCCCTGGCCCAGCAAATAGCTGGAGTTGGAATCCAGGAACCGGAACTGAAAGTCAGACTGGTCCTTGAAAGAAACCTCCTGACTCATTGTTCTTTAATATGTCCAGGATCTCAGTTCATCTCCAGGGTTGAAAGAATGGTTCTAAGTCCCTCTCACTAGTGCAGAAAGAGAAAGCAGCATACCTCTCTAGGATTGGCTAGTGGGTGGGGAAAAGAGGATTGGGAAGGTTTTAGGAAAATATACCTTGAACAAAGAAATGCCTCCATAATATGAATGTTATTGTATAGTCAAGTTGTAATGTAGAGTATCATGTTTCTGAGATTTCTTGTGGAAAATCAATACCACCTGTATCAGTCAGGATCCAGGAAACAGATGGCACCTTCAAACTGGATAAATAAAGGGTTTATTAAAGGGGCTATTTATAAAGGAAAGGTTTTTGCTGGGCGTAGTGGCTCAAGCCTGTAATCCCAGAACTTTCAGAGGCTGAGGAAGGAGGATTGCTTGAGCCCTAAAGTTCGAGGCCAGCCTATGTAATATAGGGAGTCCTTGTCTCTACAAAAAATAAATAAAAAATAAATTTAAGGCAAGGTTTAGACAAAATAAGAAGGGGCACTGGCCAGGCGCTCAAGCCTGTAATCCCAGCACATTGGGAGACCGAGGTGAGAGGATTACCTGAGCCCAGGGGTTCAAGACCAGCCTGGGTAACTTGGTGAGACCTCGTCTCTACGATAAATCAAAAAATTAGCTGAGCATAGTAGCGCATGCCTGTAGTTCCAATTACTTGGAAGGCTGAGGCGGAAGGATCACCTGCGCCCAGTAGGTCGAGGCTGCAGTGACCGTGAGCATGCCACTGCACTCCAGCCTAGGCAACAGAGCGAGACACCAACTAAAAAAAGGGGGGATGTACTGTAGTACCCCAGTGCTAGTAACAGCAGGGAGCTATCGTCACTCTTAAGCTTGAAGGAGGAAGAGGAAGGGGTCAGTGCTAAACCCTTGAGAAGAGCTGTGTTATGTGGGCCACCTGATAGGAGTCATAGCTATTGACAGAGGGAAAAAGCCAATCTATGGCTATGTGACAGGGAGGGAGCCAAGTGAATAAACACCCCTTCCTCACTGTCTTACCAGTTCCCTACCAGTACCAGTGCCCCTCCCCATTTGCTGAACAGAAGGCAAGGGAGCCCAGTGATGCAGCCCATATAGGCCAGCCTCTCAGGGCACAGAATAAAAGAAAAGAAGGCTGGAGACTGAACGTGAAGGGAAAAATAGAAGATTGTCTCTGATGTGTAGATTCTCATTCACTTTAATCAAAGAGAGTCTGTCCAGGCCTAAGTATTTTGGCTTTTTCATCTATCTTTGCCTCTGTCATCACATCTTAGATTTTAGGCTTACCTTTCTTTTGGGCCTGTGGCCCCCTGTCCACTAAATTCACACATCCCTTGGGAGGCTCAAAGCTGAATCATCTCTAAGTCTTCAAGTTACTATTTATTCTAATCAAAGTCAGAAAAGGAGAGCTGGGACAGAAAAGAATAGCTGGGACAAAAAGCCCATGACTGGGACTATTATTTCTTTAAGCATGGCTGCCAGTTATTAATTGAAAGTGTAGGCTGGGCTCGGTGGCTCAGCCTGTAATCCCGCACCTTGGGAGGCTGAGGTGAGTGGATTGCCTGAGCCCGCGGGTTCAAGATCCCCCTGGGCAGGCGAGACCTCACCTCTACAATAAATCAAAAAAATTAGCCAGGCGTGGTAGCGTGCACCTGTAGTTCCAGCTACTCGGAAGGCTGAGGCAGAAGGATCGTGGCCACTGCACTCCAGTCTGGGCGACAGAGTGAGACTCCAACTCAAAACAAACAAACAACAACAACAAAAAAAAACAAACAAAGAAAATTATGTTACAAAAAATTCAAAAGACAGCAAATTTGATTAAAAACACAATAAAGAATCTCAATAAAATATATAAAAGTCAGCATGAGAATAGAAGCAAGGTAAATAACAGATTTGAAAAAAAAAGAAAGATAAATATAAGAAATGGCAAAGGAGTTCCAACATATGTGTAACTGGAGTCCCTGAAACCAAAACAAAGTTATTGGTTATATTTAAAACCTAAGAGAATTCTTTAGAAGACAAGTTATCCAAAATTATATCTTGGAAGTATCTATAGCAGGTAAGTAATAATATTGATCCAGAAAAATTGGCTATAAAATATACTCACTAAATCTATTAGATATTAAGATATAGAAAATCTTCAGAGCTTCCAGGGAAAATATGCTGTCACTTAGAAAAGAAAATTAGGTTGGTATTGAAGTTTTAAGCAGTGATGTACAAAACAGGGTATCATTGGAGCAGTGAATTTAAAAAAAAAAAGTGTGAGGAACAAGCCAAGAATTTTTAATATATTTAACATATTCTCGAAGGATCAAAATATATGTCTATATTTCCAGAAGGATTTATGCAAATTATAAAAAATAATATAACAAGTCTTCTACTGTGTCAACCACTAAAGAGGATAAGGATAATGTAATTTCTCTAAGTATTCCTCCTCATATAGCTTTGAGCTTTTGAATTATGTGAATATTTTATCTATTCAAAAAGTGGCATTATATGAATAAAGAAGAAGACAATTCCCATAAATTTGTATACAAATAGAAAGTCATGATTCTAACTGTCCATCAACCTAATAATATAAAAATAATAATAAATTTATATGCATGTCTTCAATGGAATATAATTGAAACAGAAAGTACTACAAAGAATTTTTACTTTACTCAAATAGGTTTTTTTTTTGGTACTGAAACTCAAGATTAATTTTTTTGTATGATTGTGTGTAGACATATTGATGCAATTAAGAACCTGATACCTTTCTATGAGAGGAAGGAGATTTAACAAATAAATACATACATACATGTGCAGAAGAAGAGAAAAAGGAACTCTTCACAGAAAATTACCATACTCATAAATGTAGAAGTAATGGTAAAATTAGAAAATCACCATTTCACAGCAACTATTTTTATAATTGATTTAGGCAATAATCCTCAATTTATGTAAATTCAGTAGTATCAACTTAAATATTACTTATTTGCTTATTACTTATTGAAAATGAAATAAAAGTTGCCCTCTTGCTTTCATAATGGATTAACCAACAGATATTATTTTTAGCAAATGACTACATTTAACATCACTAACAATGGCACAAATTGACATGATGTGCCTCCTGAGGTGGTGCACTGAGGTCATTACCTAGGCCATTAGCATTCTTGGTGAAAAAAATATTTGATTTGAATCTAATCAGGCAAGCAACAGTAAAGGACATTTGGTCAATCAACCACATTAGATGCTTCAAAAATATTAGTCTCAAAAAAGACCTGAACAATGAGGACAAGAACAACAACGGGTTAGTGAGTATTCCTAGATTTGAAAAGACTGAAGAGAAATGACAAGTAAATGCAGGATAGTGAGTATTCCTAGATTTGAAAAGACTGAAGAGAAATGACAAGTAAATGACATGTGCTGATTGGCCACAGGGGAAGTTTAATATAAAGGTAACTTTGGGGACATTTGTGAAAATCTGAATATAAATTTTAATATGCCCTCTCTATAGAATACAGAATTGTAGAAAAATTAAATTTTTTGAGAGAAGTTTACTGTATCATGAACTTCTTGTTTCTTAGGATATATATATATATATATATACAAAAATATCTAGAGGTGAGTGTCATGATGCTGAGAATATTTACATTGGCCTACAGTTGGGCAAAAACTTTTCTGAAATTATTCATCCTTCCCAAATAAGTTATATATTTGTGTGTGTGTGTGTGTGTGTGTGTGTGTGTGTGTGTCTATAGAAAGAAAAGTAAAGCAAAGGGGGAAACATAACGATTGGTGAATAAAGATAAAAGTGAAGTTCATTATATTATTTTTAAATTTTTTCTCTGGGTTTAATTATTTTCAAAATAATATTTAATGAAATAGAAAAATTACATCTATGACCAAGAAATTTCACAGAGATAATTGCAAAATTGTATCACAAAAATGTCTTCTCCCCTTAAATAATAAATAAAAATAATGATATAATAATAGCTCAATGCTTACTATGTGGCACTGCTGCTCTAACTACCAAAGGTATCATTTAAACCTCACAGTAATCCTATGAGCTAGGTAGAATTATTATTTCTACATTACAGCTGAAGAAACCAATCACACAAAGTTTAAGGAACTTGTTAAAGATCACATAGCTCGTAAAGAAAAAAACAACTATTTAAATATACATGCTTAAACTACAGCTTCTCTCAAAAAGTCACAAATGGCACGTAAAGTCATCTGCTATAGTTGTGTATCAGCATTGGTTTGCACGAGTATATTACATCTAATATACAAATATGTATATACGTTAATGTACATGTGTGCATGTGTTCATGTGTACACACACACACATGCACATAATCAGACACAAGGGATGAATATTGACACCCCTGTTGCTGACATACAACTTTAAGACAACAGTTCAAGACATGTAGCTCAGATTAAAAGGACAGGGAGCAAGCAAGTATGTTACTAGGAGGTAATGTTAGCAGGAGTTTGGTATTTAGAAACTAGATGTAAGTGTCGCGTGAGCTCAGCAATCTTCAGATAAGATATTCTTTTATTTTTTAGTCCATGTCAATATGCATTTATGAGTGTCTACGTGTTATGCATTTTGGTAGAATCCAGTATTACACCTACGATTAAATACAGATGCTCTTTGATTTATGATGGAGTTGCATACTGTTCCAATAAACCCATTGTAAATTGAAGGTATCATAAATTGAAAATGCATTTAATACTTCTAACCTACATTATTACATCATAGCTTAGCCTAGCCTACCTTAAACGTGCTTAGAACGCTTACATTAGCCCATAGTTGGGCAAAATCATCTAACACAAAGCCAATATTATAGCAAAATGTTAAATATCTCATGGTTGTTAAACAGGTAATCCTGTGACTTCTGCTGTAGCTCACTGCCCCTGTCCAATATTTTGAGAGAGCGTCTTGTTACATATTGCTAGCCCAGGAGAAGAATAAAATTTAAAAACCTAAGCATAGTTTTTACTGATTGTGTATCCATTCTGCAGTATTGTAAAGTCAAAAAATCATAAGTCGAACCATTGTAAGTTGAGACATCTGTAATTCTATCATACATCTCATGGATTGTGTAAATAATTCTGATGCTGTGTGATCACTGTTGTGAATTAGAAGAACTACCAAATTATCATGCGTGTGTGAAGGACTCTGCCTGGAACCATTAGTTGTAAGCGAAAGTTTTGTTTTAAAAGATTGATTTGGCCTTAAGAGTAAATAGAAATATGACAGAAATGGGAATGACAATGTCCTAGGCAAAACAAGGACACTCTTTATACTATACTTACCTTTAAGTTTTATTAAAATAGGTGTTTTTAAGACATATACAATGCCCTGAACAATCTGAATTCAAGAAAGTGTTGAGAACATGAGGAAATGCTGCTGCTTCTGCAAAGGAGACGCAACAGAATTCACTCAAAAAAAGGAGGAGGGGGGGACAATGATATTGTCTCTCCCAAAACTGCCCGTTCATCCTGTGACATCTGGACCCACAAGTCACCTGCAAAGAACAACACTTAGCACACCCTATTTTATATTAATTAGTATTATTTTTAACCTAATAGATGAGCCCATCTTAATTAGATATGGCTAGAAGGGATTTTTAAGGCATCATCGATGTCAGTAATGATGACAGTCTTAGAAAGCTTGATCTTTGACATATCTGCAAATCTATCCCCAAACTCTTAACAATAGAAGTAAAAATAATGGCCCTGGCAGAATGTCTATCCTTATGCAAACTGAGGATTAGATAACAACCTTGTAATACTAGTATGTGTTGCTGTCCTAGCTGGCTGAAAACACTTAAGTGCATTTCAGTGATGTGTTATCTTCTGAGGGGAGGTACATAAGAGTTATTTCTGTTGAAGAATCAAAGCAAATTTAGAAAGATCAACTTTCAAAGTAGCCACTGGGGAATCTTCACCCAGGCTGGAAGAACTTTGAAATAGATGCTTTCTAACTTTTGGAAGTTAGACAAAGATTCAAAACTAATCACTCTGTGCTTTTAAGTAAGATTTGTTCCTGTTTTCCTGCACTCAGATGAACCATGTTTATTTTTTAAGTCGTCCCATTTTAAATATTTTTTTCTCTTTTATTTTCAAACTGTCTAGATTTCTTTTCACTATTGTTGTAATGTTCAAGATTACTGATTTTGCTGTAAGATTAGGGCATACTTCTGATGTTGTGCTTATTCTCCTAAAGATACCCAAGAATCAATAAATAAAAATTCTTAAGCAAACTATTTTTAGCTAAAGGAGTCTTTAAATTGAGTACAGCTGTGTCATGTGCTGCTTCAGTCCTCAAAGGGATATGGTGCACCACCATCTTTTACTGTTTCCAATTTGGCAAATCAGTTCAATTATGCTGAGGTGATGATGATTCCTGGTAGAAATGTCTTTGCAGCATATAAATGATAATTGCATTATAAAATGGTTCTAGTTCCACTAAGAAATGTTAAGATTATTAGGGACACTGTTCTTATTCCTTAAGGAAACATGTGATGGGATATAAATAAATGAATACCCTGGCACATAATTATTTATAAGAAAATGACTTCAGTCATCCAGTCAGTACATTTAAAAGAGTCACTTTTTCTAGAGTTGGCTTTATGTCTCCTGCATGAGGGTGTTTGTAGTCTAAAGTAATGAAGATACATTATTATGTATGTTTTAACAACTTTCTAGAAAATTGGGGCAAAAGTAAAGACGATAAAGCACACTAAATAACATGGTGTCGAAATCCTAAAATTTATATAAGTTATGATTGTTTAACATGATGGAAAAAGAAGAGTGACTTCATTTTCTTTAAGAATATTAACAGGCATTACTAAGAAAATGCCTACCAGCTGTTCTCCATTTCCAAAATGAGTGTGACTTAAGCAATAAATGGAATTCAAATTCACCTGTTGGAAGGCAGGAAGTCATCTCAAAGAACTCAGCCTAATTTAGCTCTAAAGACTTCCAACTCTAATATTATATAGAAAATAAAATTATTTGTTTTAAAGAGTATTGAACTATGTACATACTGTCAGAAGACTTGAGACAATGTATGCATGGAATAATTTTAACATATTTTCAATGATTTCCTTCATACATATAAAAGAAACTATTAACCTTTCATCAAGAAAGCATATACTTTTTGTTGTTTGTCCACTTACTGGTGCTTTATTTATATTCATATTCAATGCAGGGCATTTCTAACTCAAAGGGCAGGCAAACTTAGCTGATCACTTGAGGTTTAAAGTCATAACCCTGAACTCATTAGCACTAAGCATGATGAGCTAGCAATCTGAACCAGACCACACCAAAATATTTTAGGGGTGAAGCAGTTAATTCATTTTGTTGGAGGCAAAGTAGACAAAATAAATTACTGAGCCCTTTTACATTTTTAGGATTCGATGAATCTATATATGGATTTTATAGAAGAGAGACATGGCTAGAGCCTTCCATGCCTGACAACTGAAGAATCTTTTAGAATGAGGCAAAGGTTAGGAATAAAATGACTGAAGCTTACAGAAAGAAAGTTTTTCTTTCTGACCTGGTTTGCTGATCCCAAATGCAACCCACTGATTCTCTTTCATTAAGCCACTAGCCACCTGGTAACCATTTTGTATTATTACTCAATCTGATCAGCAGTTGAGCCAGTCTCCAAGGGGTGATAGTTTTAGAATGTATTAACAAAAAAATTCTCCAGTATAAGATAAGCATTTTCCAGAATAAAAGGCTTGGCTTGAAGCCTTTCTGTTTAGTGTAAAAAGCAAGGATAAATCAGATATATTACCACTGTGGAGAAAGTGGAAGATGGCAGTGTATTTTTGTAGGCATAGAAATGGGAATTAAATAACCCAGATATCTTCTTCCTATAAATTGAAGAAACCTTGGACAGCAGATACATTTACTTTCTACAGAGCTTCAAGTGCCAAATTTAATTCAAAGAAGAAAACACTGAGCAAAAGTAAAACTTTGGATTATAACAATAAGGAGTGATGACAGAGTTCTATTCTCATCCCAATTAAAAAGGTTCTATACCAGAGGGAGTTGAGATAGAACACCACGGTTGACAATTTTATTAACCAAAGGAATAAATAGGTAATACAATAATTTATTTCCACCTGCAATTTCTACCATTCTCTCAGATACAATAAGGAGAAGACAATCTTGCAGTTTTATAAATGTTTCCTAAAGGAAAGAACATGGTACAGCATAGATGTCTTTTATAAATGTCAAGTAGATACACTACTGATTATAGAGTTTACAGAAGTTGGGCAAGATTGCTAATTGAATATGAGTATTAAATGTCCTTTTGAGAATAACTATTTTCTCTTTAAATGGAGGATTTTTGCTTCTCTTCAGAGCTCTGACAAAGTTCACTCAGTCCCCAAGAATCCTGATTATGGACTCAGATGAATCATCTGAAGATCAGGAGGACTAGGAAAAGACAGAGAAGAAAGGTTGACCAAGTTACCCACTGCCTTGATCTCAACAGGGGCCTTATTAGGACATCCCTCATTTTCTCCAAGCCCTGGTGAGTAGTGCTTGAACAGCAGACTGTGAACCTCCAGCCTGTAACAGGCTCCTGACTTCATACTTCACTGTCCAATATGCTAGATTTCTGAGTCCTGTCAATCATTTGCCTTAATTCATAGTGGATTTAGAGAATTTCTGTTAGTTACTTTAATACAAAAGAGACAGTAGAATGCTTGTCTTTTTCCAACATTTCTAAAATGTGCAAATCCGGTTATGATAATTTAATTTAGTTTGCCTGGTTCTTAACTTTGATATCATAGGACAATATCCTTTCCTGTTGAATAAGTGGGTACCAAAGGAATTTTTTAAAAACCCTTCTTACACACATTTTTTGAAGCCCATTTCTTATTGTGATTTACTCAGATTTGGCTATATGCATATTTGTAAGTAAGGATTCTTACATAAAAAAGATAGAAGCACAGATAATCCATACTTACTCATTGTCTGCTTTATTTCAGTGTGCTAGGAGCCTTATATATTTATTTCCGTTTTATTGGTATGTGACTGCTATTCTTGCATTTACTAAGGTAGAGCTGATGCTGGAATTTATCTGTCCTCCTTTTGATTTACTACATGCACAGAGGTGAGAGGAATAAAGGTAGGAAAAGTGTGTACCTAGGATGACTTATAACCAGCTGTATTACACCACTTTTCTAAAATACACATTTCAAGTGTTCTTTCTGGCAGTGAAGATATTTTTAGTAATGGAAGTAACTTCAGATGTGGAGTTAACTGAGCTCCCCCTTAGTAACTAATTAACTTTCACCTTCAGCTTTTCTTTATGTGAAACTAATAAAAATTGCATGACATAGGAAATAGTAGAATGAGCATGGATTTTGAAGTCTCTTTGTGAAATTGATCAAGTGATTCAACTTTTCTAAGCTTAAAGTTTTATATTCACAATATAAAGTTGGGTCTGAGAAGTTACTAGTAAACAGAAAGGCATAATCTTTAAGTTACAGATTTTGTTTCAGCTATTGTGTTTCTTAACAGCATTTTGTTGTTCTTTGAAGTCCTATCCTTTGTTCCAAATATTCTGTGTATTAGTCAGGATAAACTAGGTTATGCTGAGGTAACAAACAATTCTAATATCTCAGTTGCTTAGAGCAGCTATGAATACTTTTCAATTCTGTTCACTGTGGATTAGTCAAGGCCATGCTTCACATTGTTGTCTCTCAAGATCCCAGGTTGGTAGAGTTTCAGAAGTGAAATAATGTCACTTACACTCATATTTTACTTGCCAAGCAAATAAAGAAGTCTTAATAGAAAAACTATCCTTGCTACAAAGCCAACAATTATTGTTTTTATGTTACAGAAATGTTCTGAACAGCTTGTGCAGGAATGGAAGACAGATAAAAAAGTTGCAATTCCTACCTTAAGAAGCCCTCAATCTACTGAAAAAGACAGATATATTTGTGTGCTTCTTTTGTCCAGTTACAGAGTTTGAGGTAGAAGTGAAAATGGAGAGGTATGTTATTTTGGCTTTCTCTCTTAAGATTTTGGTGATGCTCTAGATCATGCTTGGTATGAAGGGTGACATTAGTCATACCCATCTGCCCATGAGCATTGAAATACAGTTGTTATCAATTAATCTTTGGAAGTTGTTAAAACCACAGTGAGCAGGTCTTCAATTGCTCAGTCATTTATTTGCCTTGTCTCAAGCAGGAAAACAGAGCATCCAAGGAAGGAATATTCGTCTGTGCTTTAATGGCAATAATCAACAACATCACTTTGTGGAGTAAAATAAGTTTGGAAATAACCAACCCTGATTTTGAAGTACCTACTACTACACTATGTTAAATTGAATTATTAAATTAAATTATCACTTAATAATAATTAAAAACCATTTATACACTGTTGACTTGTATAGCACTGAATTTTGTGATATCTGATATAATTAAAATGTACTCAGTGTAGTCCACTAAATGTTCACTCCCTCTGACAATCCCTTTTCTTAAAACCCAAGACACTCTAAAAATCTCTATATTTAATTATGAACATACAGAGAAAAGACTCCAAGTGCCATCTTCCATTCTCAGTTTTGCAGCTTTCTTCAGTTGACCTCCTGTACTTGTCTATTTGTTTTTCACATAAATGCACCCATGCCTAACTTCTTTTTCACAGGTGACTCAGTTACTTGTATTTCACTGCTTATGATTCAGCACTTCCCTAGGCTACTGTCTCAAGACCTGCTGTGTCTCTGCCATGATCACAGATTGTAACTATGTGATGCCATGCTCCTTTTTCTGGAAAGGTAGAAAACCAGACCTGTGATGGTCACTTGTGATGTTTGCCAAACACTTACTGCTCACTTTCTTCAAGCACAGCCAGGATTGCCCAGCACTGCTCCCTTTAAAGTTTGGTATGGTAATGTAATGTGCCTTGGCCTGTGAAATGTGAGGCAAAGAGATGTATGCCATATGCTGCTGGAAGTTTTAAGAGCCAGTGCAAACTCCCCAACATTCTCAACTTCCTATCAGTCATGCTTGGAACACCATCACCCTGGGTCCTTGGCTGAATATGAAAGCAGAGCCTTCTTACACACTCTCATTGAACATTTATTGACTATAAGAAATAAATGTCTGTTATTTTGAAACCACTGAAATTATATGTTATTTGTTTTAACATCAGCATCATACAGCCCATTTTGACTGATATGACACAAAATAAGTGAAAAGACTTTGTGTGCCAAGTCTTTAGTACTCGGTTATAGGTATAGACATATGTTTCATAATGAGAGTTCAGATTCTATATGAGCCGTTCCCTTTTTCCAAATTCTTATATCATTAAAAAAAAAACCAAAAAATGCTTCAAAGTGAAACTCTGTCCATGAGTGAAACAAAATCCCTAAAATGGTAATTTTAAGCATGTTCAGATAAATATCTTAAGTTTCTTCCAAGGAATTATATGCAGAACTTCAGTGCCAGAATGATTGTATCTCTAAGAAATATTTTGGCATTTACAAGGCTAACATAAACTTAGTATTGGAATTTGCAGATCATTCTCAGAGCATGAGATTAAAGGAAAAACGTTTAAAAGTTTTCAGCTGGTATATATCAGCATGCCCTCTTAAATAACCAAAAGGAAAAAGGCTGACAGCTCACAACTTTAGTATTTTATAGAAAGGAATAGGCCTTATTTATCTCCAGATCACTGATTTTTATCTGTCTTAAGTCAATTTACGTTTTTTATGGCTTTTATGAAAAGTTGGTGGTCTGGACTGGACATAACATCACATAGGCAGATGTATAGGTCATAAAAGCAAAGGTTTAAAAAATTGAGACTGTTTTGACTGTATAAAAGGAACTAAGGTTAAAGGAATGTGACCGTATGCATCATGTCACTGAGAGGTTAATGAACAGCAGGAAGAAAATCACTTGAAGCCCTTACTTAGAGCAGTCTTCTTGATCATTGTTGCCATATATATCTAAATAATTTCAAAATGAGAATTTTCCTTCAAAACTGAGTTTTTACTTATCATCAGTTTGTTAACTGCTATTAGTATCTGTCTGTCTGCATGTTTGTTTTTATATAGGTAAATGTGCAGAGAGATTGGTAAGCATTCAAATATCCTTGCTCCATCTTTGGGATCTTCTTACTCAATAAATCTCTGGTGGGCATCAGGAAACCTATTTTAAAGCTATTAGACTAGAAAGCCTTTGATCTTTCCTCATCACAAACAAGACTCAGGCTAATAGGGAATCTTGCATGTTGCCAGTGTTCTGCTGATGTGTGTGAAATTGTACAGGTATATGCTTTTGCATTTAGATGCAGGTCTATGTTCTGAATGAATTAAAGATATTTTGTGTTATTTCTAGTCAGTCAATTAACAACAATATTTGAACGTATGCATTAATTGATATAAAAGGCACTTTTCTCAAATAAATGTACATTTTGAAACTTTACATTTTTTAATTCCTCTTGTTCTTATTTTTCACATTTAAAAAACATGGTTTAATAATAGCGATTTTAGAGAAGTTTGGTTCTAGGAACAGGATAGGACCATTTTTCTTAGCCCATGGAGCTAACTGCACTACCTCCTCCTCAAAATCTAAGTGCTTTCTTCTGGTGATATACTTGCCTTCAAAAGCCATCTACTCCCTTGTTATATTTGTTGAGACTTTGTTCTTTCTCTTAACTTTAAATTTATGCTATTTCAGTTGGATAAACAATAATATCAAGTGTATTTTATGGTCAAGGCAACACAAATTTTTAAAATATTTAAATGTAATCACTTCACCATCACATAAACAGCAGTAGCATTATAGGATATATAACTGGTAGAGGTCCAAAGTGCATATAAATACTATCTAGTGGAACCTAATAAATAAAACAGTGAAGCTTCTAAATGGAAAAAAAATCTGCAAAGAAAATGATGCCTACAAACACCTAGCTCTGAAACTAAGTTTAAGCCAGGATTAGAAGTTTATAAATAATATTTCTATTGTAAACATAGCTACTAATTTTTAAAATATGATGGCTTATCATAATTTGAGTCAGAAAGATGGAAAACCATTTGAAGGAATAATACTCCTTCAAAAAAATAACATCCAAGCCTCTAACTCTAAGGTTAAAATCATCTGAGGTGATCTCATCAAGCCCACAATTACAGGCGGATCACCTTCTTTATCTGTTTTTCTTTATAGCTTATGATGACATTTTGATCTCCAGCTAACTTATTTTGGATCTGTAAGAGGTAGACATTGTGGGAAGCAAAAGCGAAAGAGGAGAAAATGAATCAATGGCACCAATTCAGTGTCAAAGTGAACAGACTGATCTGCCTCCATCTCTCACAGCATCCCTAACTAAATTCTGTGAAACTATGAAGCCAATATGTTATACTCAAGTCTATGTCATTACTGAATTTTAGCTGAATCAAAGACTGTAGAATTATAAGATGATAGAGTCAAATACAACAAACAAACTGTGATCTACTTTCCAGTAAGATGTCCTTTCTCCCCAAAGTGTGTAGAAGGAAGCTAATCACCATCGTTATCCACACCCATAGCATCCTCATCATTGCCAAGCACATTCATGAAGTTTTGATATGCTTGGTGAGTAAAGTGAAACAGCCATGCATTTCAACTTCTGGAAGCCAACTTTTCATAAATTCAAACTTAGTCATTTTTGCACTTACAGTTCTATACATTTTGACAATATATACAGTTCCGTAACTACCCTTCGAAGTCTTCTTGTGTCCTTCTGTAGTGTCTCCTCCTATAACCTCTCACACCTAGCAACTGGTGAGAGAATTTTGGTTCCTATAGTTTTACACTTCCCAAAATGTTAAATAAGTAGAATCATACACTATGTGATCTTTTACATTCTGTATCCTTCACTTAGCATAATACTTTTGAAATTCGCTCATGTTGTTTCACGTATCAGTAGTTTATTTATTTTTATTGCTAAGTCTTTTTTCCATTGGATAGTTATACAATAGCTTGATTTCCTTGAAGCAGCTCATTGATATTTGGGTTATTTTCAGGTATGAGCAATTGTGAGTAAAGCTGAATTAAACTTTTGCATGCAGGTATTACTAACTAAAAGTTTTTACCTTATTACCTTAACTCAATGCCACATGAACATGCCATAAGCATAGCAGGGCCTTAAAATTTTATGTTGAAAAAATAATTAATAATTTTTAATCACAATTTTACTTATTTACTTTATTTTTATGTGTTTAATTTAATTTATTAGCTGTTATCTTTTTTTGTGACTGGACCTTGCTATGTTGTCCAGGCTGGAGTGCAGGCACCATAACCTTAAACTCCTAAGTTCAAATGACACTCTTGGCTTCAAACTCCTGAGTGGCTGGGAATCACAATACTGTGCCAGACTTAATGTTTTATTTAGTAGATACAGAATAGCAATATGTTAATATTGCTTTTATGTGTTTTATTTAATTTATTAGCTGTTATCTTTTTTTGTGACTGACCTTGCTATGTTGTCCAGGCTGGAGTGCAGGCACTATAGCCTTAAACTCCTAAGTTCAAATGACACTCTTTGCTTCAAACTCCTGAGTGGCTGGGAATCACAATACTGTGCCAGACTTAGTGCTTTATTTAGTAGATACAGAATAGCAATATGCTAATAGTAGGCTGAACTGCTTGACACGTTATCAAATACATAAAAAGCTTAATATAGTAGCATGTATTCTATTAATAAAGCAACAGTTATCAAAAGTAGAGGCATGGAGAAAAACTTCAAAACAACCATTCTTAATTGTTATTAGTATTGTTAACATTATTAGCATTATTTATATTGCAATAGCAATCTAAGACTCTCCTCATTTCTACTCTCTCCTTTACTTGGCTCTGTTCTTTAGGCTATAGAAGAATGTAAGTGAAAAGGGAAAGATTATGTTTGTATACTTACAAAGAAATTAAAGGGTTTTCCTAATATCATCAGATCTGCAATTATGTTCTGGAAAATGCGAAGCTTCAGAATTTCCATTTGAGCCAGGTGTGGTGGCTCATGTATGCAATCTCAGCACTTTGAGAGGCTGTGGGGGGAGGACTGCTTGAGGTTAGGAGTTCAAGACCAACTTGGGCAACATAACATATCTGTTCAACAAAACAAAAATAATTTTAAAAAATATTCCTAAAAGTTCTAAAAATCAACCTTCCATATGACCCCATAGTCCCCCTACTAGGAATATACCCGGAGGAACAAAATCACTCTATGAAAAAGATACCTACACACGCATGTTTATTGCAGCATTATTTACAATAGCAAAAACATGGAACTAACTGTGGTGCCCATTGAAAGAGGACTGGATAAAAAAAAAAGTGGTACATATACATAATGGAATATTACACAGCCATAAATACAAAATTATGAACTTCTCAGCAACTTGGATGAACTTAGAGCCTATAATACTGAGTGATCTAGCACAGAAACAAAGAACTAACTATCACATGTTCTCACTCATAAGTGGACCTTGAAAAATTATAGTAATACTATAAGGGCTTGGCAGTAGTAGGAAACTGCCAGGAGAGGGGAGGGCACACCTCATCAACAAGGGTACCCGCATAATGAACGTTTATATACTTAACCCTGAGTTGTACCCTACATCTTTAAAATAAAAAATTTAAAATAAAATTAAATAAAAATATTCAGACTGTTATGACCTAAAAAAAAAATCCATTCTCCCTGAATTGAGTGACAAGATCTATGTGTTCCCAGTTATTCTCTCTCCATTCTACTGCTTCTCAACAAGGAAAGAAGAGAACTTCTATACCCAGGAAAATTATTCCACCATTAAGTAATTTTCTTTAAAATGGCAAAGTTATATAATAAAAACATTAGGTTCTGCTTCTCTAGGCCTCACTACCTAACATTTTTGGGAGCTAAACTAGGCTGAGTTGGCCTTATAAGTAGCTTTAAATACACATAATCACATAGCCTGAAGTTAGAGTTATGATGAAATGTTTCCCCTTTTTACTAATTTACCCCATAATCCCCAGGAATATTCTCTTTCAAGTCAATATGAACTTCAATGTTCATCATTAGATCCAGTGATTTGATTTAAAAAATGCCCTCTTTAAAATGAAAATAGCCATTTTGAAGACTACTTTCTGTCTAATATTTCTTTACCAGGTTTTCCTCATTTTTACTTGTATAAAGCAATTATAAATTCTGCTTGCACATGAGAAAATGCCACCCTCTAGAGGATAGTTACATCTTTGATACAGTTTTTAAGGGTATTCACTGCAGCAGATTGTGGTTTGATCATTTATTAGGCTTTAATATATTAGAAAGAATATAAATTGCTTCTATGAAGCTAAGGTCATTTCTCTACTTCCCTAACTCCCGGTTACTAACGGGGCTTCCAGTACCTCTGAGGATGCATACATTAATTAGAGCAGACTCTCTTTCACATTGTCTTGGCTACCCTTAGATCTATTCATTTTCTAATTTCTTTGTGTCCCAAGATACGCCTTGATAAGCGTTCTATAACTAGCCTCTATTGTAGGCATTGATCTAAAATTTTCATTTTCAGTCAGATGCTTTCTCCACTTCCCCATTTCATGATAGTATCAAAATGTTAAATAAATCATTATTTCTGGCAAATTTACTTCTGATAAGGGTATGGTATCGTTTTTATCAAAAGCAAGTGTTAAACCTTTATATTATTTGAAAGTACTAAAGATAGCTCTGAGACTCACTAGTGCCAGAGATCATACCAATTTTTATTTAGAGGTCTTTTAAATATTCCAGAACGAAAATGTTTTCTAGCATTTGTTTGCTTCCATCAGCCTCTTCTTAGCTTGCGTATAAACCTGTGTATGTTATATTGCAGTATCCAATATTTCATGTTTTATCTGCATTAAATTTAAAACCCCATGGCCCATTTGAAGTTGTCATTTAAGACTTTCAATAGATGTGAAAAGCTTGTAATAGTAAAATAGTATATATAACAATAATACCTCCAATAATAACAGATATTACAAGTAAACACAACAAAAATCCATTGCATCTTACTAAAGTGCTTTCTGAATTTTGAAACAAAGGTATTCAGCGCAGTATTTCTTGGGTCTGGCAGTTTGAGAATGAGCACACTTGACTCTTGCTTGCAAGCATAGGTTAAACATTTTTTTTCTTTTATTGCCCCAGCGGTCTTGGTTTCTAAGCATAGTTTGGGGTTGCCTTGGCAGCTGTGCTAACTTTTTTTTTTTTATTTAAGAGTAACTATTGCCCTTCCCACTAGTAGAGGCTTTCAATTCTTCATTTTTCAAGTGAGATGAAATCAGGGTTTTCTATTCTGGCTAGAAATAAAAAGAGGAGGAAGATATGGACTCTGGATGTTTACCAATAAGAAGAGTATTTTTACATAGCAATGAAATATTTTACACAATATACTATAATTACTTGCTTGATTTCTTTTTGCCAGAATAGTCTTATTGCTTCCATTCTGTTTATCTGCTCCAAGACCTGGTAGTGTATACCACAATGCATGTTTTGAATAAATGAATAAATCAAAGTATAAATGTTCAGCAGGAGTTTTCCTGGATTCTTAGAATACGAGTGAGAAAATCAGCCATTTCCATGAGCTTGTTTTTATCTTGCCTTTTTTCCCCCAATCTGTGTTAGCATAGCCACCATTTACCTACTGTAGATTGTCAAAATCAGAACCTGAGTTATTGTGATCATCTCCCCTTTTTCCTCATCTCCAACTAACAATTTTCACAAGGGTTTATGAACTTATTTCACTTTTTGTGTATATGTATACTTCACCTACTCCAACACTCCCATTCCCATTACCTGTTATTTATTATAACTTGAATTTTGGTTGCATCCTAATTTGTGTCTCTTTCACAATTATTCTCCCCCATCTAATGCAGCCTCACTTGCAATTGGACAGAAACTGTTTTGGTTCTAATTCTTTTTAGTTCACTCATTAATATTTCTAAGAAATCTCCTTTACTCTTTATCCTGCTCAGCAACTCATCTATATATCCTCCTCTAATCTTATATCTTTCCCTTGCTTTCGTCTATCATGACACAGATTCTACTTTTACTATTCTTTTTCTTCCATTGGAATGCAAATTCTTTAATATCAAGAATATCAGATTTTATTGTATACATTTCCATTTAAAAGTCAAAGAAAATACTAATTATTTAACAAATATTTGATCAGTGAATCAAAGGATTAAAAAATGAATTAATATGTGCATTATTAGAATTGTTGCAGTGATAATTTAAGATTGCTTTAGAAAATAGTAACATAGATTGGAAGATGAAGTACCAGGATAGGATGAGTTCTTAACAGCCTTTACCATAACATTTTATCAAATAACAAATAATGGGAGCTAATCATTTCAAAACAGTCATCTGTGTAAGGGAGAAATAACTTGCACTATTAGACTAGGGATCAGCAAATATTTACTATAAAAGGTCATATAGTAAATGTGTAGGCCTTGGGGATCACATAGTCTCTGCCACAATTGTTCAAATGTAGCAGAAAACAAAGTTCTAGATAACACATAAATTAATGGGCAGGGCTGCATTCTAATATAATTTTATACAAAAATATAAAGAACTTATTGGATTTAGACATTAGAGACTGTAGTATGCATCTCCCACTTCATAACTCAGGAAAGACAGCATCAATAACCACATCACACAAGTTTCTGTGTGTGCATTTTCATTTCTTTCGGGTATTTATCTAGGAGCGGAATTATTCGGTGAAATGGTAAAATTTTTGTTTAACACTTTGAAGAATTGCCAAACTGTTTCCCAAAATGGTATGCTACATCTCTATCAGAAAGGTATGAGAGATTCAGTTTTTTCAAATGCTATGTAAATACTATGGTCTTCCTTCAGATTTTAGCCATCCTAGTGGATACAATGTGATATTTTGTGGTTTTGATTAGTATTTCCCCAATGATTAATGATATTGACCACTTTTTCTTGTGCTCATTGATCTTTGGACATATTCTTAATATTGCACATATTCTGGATAACTGTTCAAACTTTTTGTCCATTTAAAAATGTGGATTATGCTATTTATTGCTGAATAAGAATTCATTATATATTTTGGATGCTAGACCCTTATCATATATGATTTGAGTTATTTTCCTTCTATGGGTTATCTTTTCACTTTCTTGATGGTACCCTTTGAAACACAAAATGTTTTAAATTTGGTTGAAATCCAATTCTGTTTGTCTTTTTTCCTTGTGCTTTTGATGTTGTTCTAGGAATTGATTGCTAATTCAATTCACATAGAAAATTCACTCATACATTTTTTAATGATTTATAGTTTTAGCTCTCATATGTAGGTCTTTAATATATTTTAAGTCAATTTTTGTGTATGATTTAACTAAGTGGGGTCAAAGTCATTACTTTGCACGTAGATATACATTTCTCCCTGTATTAGTTACCAAAAAATATCTTTCCCCCTACTGAATTATCTAGTCACCCTGGGGGGAAAAATCAATTAACCATAAATCTAATGGTTTATTTCTGAATCTTCTGTCTTACTCTATTAATCTGTAGGTCTATTCTTATGCAGCATTTAGTTTTGTAGCTAGTTTTAAAATTAGAAAGTTTGAGTACTTCAATTATTTTCTTTTTAAAGGTTGGCTTAGATAATTTGGATACCTTGCATTTCCATGTGCATTTTAGAATCAGCTCTTCAATTTCTGTAAAAAAAAAAAAAAAAGAAAGAAAGAAAGAAAAAAAGAAAAAGTCCAGGTGGGATTTTGCTTCATAGTATGTCGAAGCTATACATCAATTTGGGGAATAATGCCCCCTTAGTTATATTATATCCTCTGATCCATAAACATGGAATTTCTATCCACTAATTTAGCTTTTTTTCTCATTTTTTCACAATGTTTTTTAGTTTTAAGTTGTGTGTGACTTGCACTTCTTTTGTTAAATTTGGAGGATTTTTTTATGCTATTATAAATGAAATTTTTTTTTTTTACATTTCATACTAATTATTCGTTGCTAAGGTATATATAATTTTGTGTCCCACAGCCTTGCTGCCTATATTAGTCTGATAATTTTGTGTTTGAGAGTGTGTATTTTTTATCATTTTCTATATAAAATACCATGTCATGTGAGTATGGAGGTAATTTTATTTCCTCTTTTCCAAACCACATGACTTTTATTACTTTTTTCTTCCTATTTACTCTGACTAGAAACTTCAGTTTAAGTATATTCTGTCTTGTTTCTTATATAAGGGAGAAAGGAGTCAGTCTTTTACCACTAAGTATGGTACTGACTGTTGCTCCATTGGCAGAAGCTCCTTATTAGGTTGAGGAAGGCCTCACCTGTTTCCAATAAAGTGAGAATTTTTAACTTGAAAGTGTGTTGAATTTTGTCAAATATTTTTTTTAATGTACTGATTTTGATGAACACATATTTGTTGTCTTTTATTCTACTATTTACAATGATTGATTTTTTTGTTATTAAATCAGTCTTTCCTTCCAGGTATAATTCCCTCTAAGTAAAGACTTACAATCCTTTTTGTACATTACTTTATTTGGTTTGTTAGTATGTTGTTGGGAATATCTGCTCTTATATTTGTGAGACACATTAGTCTGTAGTTTTGTTGTGATAACTTTGTCTGAATTAGATATCTGATTAATACTACCTCCTGGAATTTTTAGAAGCGCTTGCACAGGATCAATATTATAAACTTATATCAATAAGGTCAATAGAGTCATTTTGTGTTCTTCATTTTAGTAATTTAAATCTTATTTCTCTTGTGTTTAGTTTATAGAGCCATAGTTTGTTAATTTTAATCATATTTCCCATTAGCCAAGTTTTGGTTTTGTTAAATTGTCCTCTATTTTCTATTTTAGAAATTTCCACTGTAATATTTATTAGTCTGTTAGTTTTACTTGTTTTGATTTAATTTACTCTTCTCTCTCTAATTCTTTTTAAAATTAAATTTAATTTAATTTAATTGTAAAGGTGCAGAGTACAATTCAGAAGTAGGCAGATAAGTGGCCATGATACAGGTAATGTGTGGGCCTCCCTTTGGTCCCACTTTACCTGATTTGAGAGAATGTTTCCTTATTGATGTTATGTGCCTGCCCCCTCTCCCCTGGCAGTGTTCTGCTACTGTTAATTCCTTTCTTATAGTATTATGATTAATGTTCAGAATCCACTTATAAGTGAGAACATGTGGTGCTCAGTTCTTTGCTTCTGTATTAGACCACTGCATTTGATAGACTCTAAATTCATCTAAGTTGCTGTGAAGTCCATAATTTTTTTATACTTTATGGCTGCGTAATTTTCCATCATGTATATATACCACATTTTTTAATCCAGTCCACTTTTGATGGGTAGTATGGTTGGTTTCATATTTCAGTTATTGTGATAAAATAGACAAGCATGCAATAAACAAGCATGTGCAGGTAGCTATTTTATAGAATGATGAGTTCCTCCAGCTTTATTCCCAGAAAGAGGATTGCTGGGTCATATGGAAGGTTGATTTTTAGATTTTTAGGAATCTCCACACCATTTTCCACAGAGGCTGTACTAATTTACACTCCCACCAACAATGTACAAGTGTTTTCTGTAGAAGTGTTCCTTTTCCCCCTGCATCTTTGCCAGCATCTGTTTTTTTGTGTGTGTTAATAATGATGACCATCCTGAAGGGGGTTAGGTGGTATCTCAGTGTGGTTTTTATTTTTATTTTTTTTGATGGTTAGTAAGGTTTAGCATTTTTTAATGTATCTGTTGACTGTATGTTTTCTTTTGAGAAGTGTCAATTCCTATCTTTGGGTCACTTTTTAATGGGGCTGTTTCTGTTGTTGAGTTCCTTGTAGATCCTGAATATTAAGCCTTTTTTCAGATGTACCACTGGCAAGTATTTTTTTCCATTTTTTGGGTTGTCACCCCATTCTCTTGATGGTTTTTATTTTTTATTTTTGCTTTGCAGAAGCTTTTCATTGTGATGAGGTCCCATTTGTCTATCTTATCACTTATGGCAAGGGCATCTGGGGTTTTGACCAGGAATTGGTTGCCTATTCCAATTTCTATGAGGGTGTCCCCTGCATTTTCTAAGGTTTTTACAGTTTGAAGTTTTACATTTAGATCTTTGATCCATGTAGTGTTTATTTTTGTGTATGGTGATAGGTAGGGGTCCTGTTTCAATCTTCTGCATATGGTCATCCAGTTTTCCCAGCACCATTTACTGAATAGGTTCTCCTCTCACCAGTAGTTGTTTGTGAAGGCTTTGTCGAAGATGAGTTGGTTGAGAAACTGAGGTTTTGCTTCTGGAGTCTCTATCCTGTTCCACTGGTCTATATAGCTGTCCTTGTACCAATACCAGGCTGTTTTATTTATAGTAGCCTTATAGTAAAATTTAAAGTCTGGAAATGTGATACCTTCTGCTTTGTTTCCTCTGCTGAGGATTGTTTTGACTATGTGTGGTCATTTATGTTTCCATATGAATTCCTGTATTGTAATGTCCAGGTCTAAGAAGAATGATGTTGGTAATTTAATGGGTATTGCATTGAATCTGTAGATTGTCTTTGGTAGGATGGACATCTTATCAATGTTGATTTTTCCAATCCATGAACATGGAATAACTTTCCATTTGTTTGTGACTTCTTTGATTTCTTTGAGCAGTGTTTTGTAGTTTTCATTGTAAAGGTCTTTCACTTCTCTAGTTAAGAAGATGCCAAGGTATTTCATTTGTGTGTGTGTGTGTGTGTGTGTGTGTGTGTCTATTGTGAATGTGATTGTACTCTTATTTGGTTCTCTGCCTGTTTGTTGATGCATAATAATGTGACTGTCTTTTATACATTTGTTTTGTGCCATGACACTTTGCCAAAGTCCTTTATCAGTACAAGGAGGTTTTTGACAGATTCTCTTGGGTTTTCAAGAATCATATCAATCACAAAGAGCAATAACTTTATTTCCCATTTTCCTATTTGGATACCCCTGTGCCGGGAGCTGCAATCATTAGTAAAAGTAAGGTAAAAGGGACCTGAAAACAGGAAAAATGCTGGCTGTGAGAAAGGCTCCAGCCAAATGTGGCCATGATGGAGGCAAAGCCCCATGGATCCTGTTTGACAGATCTTCCCTAACTTTGAATGATTGCATGCACAAACTTGAGAATGTTCCCTTCTTTAATTGAGATAATAGATGCACAGATGGATGATGGCATTTGACAGCAAAAATTATACTTAAGCATAGCGAAGGTAAGATTGCAACAAAAGGGTGCCCCTTAGGGTGTGTAAGGATGTTTTTCAAGTAACAGCAGGAGGTCGAGAAAAACAAGTCGACCACTTCCTCATAAACAGCAGACCCCAGCAACCGTTTGAGATAAAAAATAGGTTAGGATATTATAGGGTTAAATAAGTAGTTTGATAAAGATAGAAGTTAGAATATTAATAAGATAGTAAGATAAGATAAAATAGTAAAATAAGAGATACATAATAATATTAGTGATAGTTAAGGAAATATAGGGATATAAGGATAGAAATAAGATTAGTAGAAATAAGTATATAGTAGTAAGTAAGTTAAATAAGACATAGAGATAAGGTTTAGCTTTATAAGATAAGAATATTATGGGCCCATAATAATAGTAATAATAGTAAATAGCCATAGTAATAGCTATAAGAAAGTTAGGAAGAGAAACAGGAGGTTCACAAATGTTTAGCTTAAGAAAAACACCACCTGTGGATGAGATAGTAACTGCTGTCTAGTTCCTGCCCATTGATTGAAAAACAAATGGCAGGAGGGAAAAGCAGTAGCTCCTGTCCATTGATTAAAAAACATGAATGGCAGAAAGGAAAAGCAGTAGCTGCTGTCCATTGATTTAAAAACATGAATGGCACGGAGTTGGCAGGAAGGAAACCGGATAGTAATTGTTAAAGGTCAACTTTATTGTGAATGAAAAAAGGATGTACGTGGGCATTTGGTCGGCAACATAGGATACATTTGTGGGTGCAGAAAACTATATAAGCTTGTGAAAAATAAATAAAAATTGGCAGAGTCTCGAGCTCTCCCCAGGAAGAGGATTCCTGTTATTTTCGTCTTTTATTTTTAGCCGCTTCGCGATTCCACCCGCTTCAGGCCCTGACTCTCTCCCGGATCTGGACTCCTGCAAACACCAACAAGTTTCCCCAAACCCACAAAGACATGGACACTAAACAGCATGATTCTAAGCAACTCCTGGGTCAACACGGAAATCAAAACAGAGATTAAAAGATACCTGGGAACAAATGAAAATGAAGAAACATCTTACCAAAATCTCTGGGATACCATGAAAGCAGTAGTAAGAGGGGAATTCATATCTCTACAAATGCACATGAAGAAAATGGAAAGATCACAAGTTAACAT
>CAUYQG010083008.1:0-48737 GCA_963574415.1 Tarsius wallacei
TTTTTGAGTTGGAGTCTCACTCTGTTGCCCAGACTGGAGTGCAGTGGCCGCTCCCGGCCACCACAGCCTCGACCTGCTGGGCTCCGGCGATCCTTCCGCCTCAGCCTTCCAAGGAGCTGGAACTACAGGCGCGCGCTACCATGCCCTGCTGATTTTTTGATTTATTGTAGAGATGAGGTCTCGCCAAGTTGCCCAGGCTGGTCTCGAACCCGCGGGCTCAGGCAATCCACTCACCTCAACCTCCCAAGGTGCAGGATTACAGGCTGAGTCACCAAGCCCAGCCAGATAAGCTTTAAAAGACATAATATGGAATGTACACAGCCTTAGATGTTTTTATTTTGAAATTCTACCAGTTCTTTTTGAAAGACAAGTATATGATCTTTCATGTAAATGTAAAATCGTATTAATTAATTGGTATGACAACTGTTTATGTTATGTATAAAAAGAATATTTTTATTTCATGTATAAAAAATAATAGAAGCTGAACATTAATATACATTTTAAATGATTTAAAATATGTTATAGCAAGCTAAACTTCATAATATACACTGAACTTTAATAAATTTAGATGATAAAAATTAAAAACCAGCTATAAGACAGGCATGACAACATGGACAGGGAGTTAAAAATAAGAAGACAGATAAGCACAACAATAACAAATGGACAGTGACTGATTATTTTTTTAAAGCTAAATCTCCCTTACAGTTAGAGAAATGAAAATTGAATTATTAAAACTATGGTGAATGTTCCATTTCTTACTTACCAGCTTGATAAAAACAAGTATTTTCAGCATATTTTGTCCTCAGATCTTTTAGAAACAGGCAGCTCCACATTGCTGTTGGGAGTGAAAAACTGTGCAATTTCTGTAGAGAGGAATTTGACAATATCTAACAAAACTATGTATGCACTCGACCTGTGGCCTACTAATCCAACTTCTAAGTAACTACTTTAAAAATGTTTCACTCCATTTATAAGGTTATTTGTGGTCCCATTATTTGAAAATAGCAAAAGAAACACATAATCGTAATTTCTATTAATAGAAGACAAGTTGAATAAAGAATGATCTATTTGTGCAAAGAAATCCAATGCAGCCATAAAGAAACAATGAGAAACATATCCCTAAACTGCTATTCATGATGCTTAATATATAGTTAAATGAAAAACTGTAAATTGCAGAACATTTATAGCATGTAACTTTTTGAGTAAGAAAAGAGGAGAAATATATACAAACCTGTGCATATTTAGATATACATAGTTCTAAAGCTATATAAATATTGATTATACTCACAAAAATTATTCGAGGATACATTTTTAAAATTTAACAGTGTAACATATAATTACAGATTACATAGGGTGCAAGATGTAATGAAGATAAAGGGACAGTGAAGAAGTAAGATGAACTTGATTTTTATAATAGAAAGTAAGTACATATCAAAACAAAAAGCATTTATGCTGAAATCTTCAGATATGAGTAAATGATTATGGGATGCATCAGTCTAAAACAGTTGGACAGCATAATAAGATTATTTTTATTTATGTAACCAAAGCTAAATTCTGTTTATGAAGAGTCACAATGATCAAAAGTGATGTCCCATTAATCAATTTTTATGGCTAAGTTAAAACAGAAATCCATAGTCAATGCAACAAAAGGAGAGAATAATCTTTGAGAGGACACTGTAATAATAACATTACAAAAACGTTAAATAAGTATCCTCTTAATCATTTCGAAAGGGTCTGATGCAATTCACTTGGCAAATATGCCACTGAGGAAAGACAGTTGTCCATAATGTTGAGGTGTAAGAAGACACTGAGATTGAGCTAATTATAGCCACTCTGGCCAAGAAAATCTGGCCCCATGCTCACTATAGAGACTTACAGGAATTAGGTAGTAAATGGATTTGGGTGAAGAAACACCCCAGTGTGTTCTGTGATTCCATTTTGTGCTTATTTCCTTAGATTCAAAATATGCAGCTTTGAATACACATACTCTAAGGTTTGTGGGCAGAAACACAAGACACTGTAGCGTTCTTGGATTACAGCTATCCTGCGTTCAATATCCACGGTTGAGAAGCAACTCTATTTTTCCCTTGATATATAGAACTAATTTCTTAATCTTGTACAATAATTCTCTTATTTTCCTGCTAATTAGATATTAAAAGAACTCTCCAATGGCATGGTATCAGTTTCTACATAAGGTCCAAATTGGGAAATCACACTCTATATCCCTGGGAAGGAAAAATTTCTCCCCTGGAAATCAAGCTATCAATTTGAGGTTACTACAGTGTTATAAGTATGAGAATGAACAAAAATGGCACATAAAATATTATATTTATAGTGAGCATGTATTCCTGTTTGCCTGAGCCCATTCATCTTACTTTATGTTCAGGGTCCCAGCAATCAACCTAAGGAGAAAGGAGTCAGAATGTGGCATGACAATTCATTTTATTCTAGATTCCTACTAAGTTTTGAGTCTTTATTATCTAGATTTGTCCGTGTGGCAGAAAACAGAAAATCTAGAAGTACTGAAGAAAGCTGATGTGAATGGTTAGTCACAAACATACTTTTTTAAACATAATGTAAAACTTTTAGCACAGAGTTATGGAGATGTTTCCTCTCCTTTCATGTAAAATAAGCATGGATTTGAAGATTTCAGAGCATCTACGTATGCCATCCTTGGCATGAACATCGACATCCTCAAGGTGGGCTGTGGTAATGATGACTTTTGCTATATTTTGGGGGGTCAAGGGACATACAAAAGAAGAAGCCAGATTATTAAAGACAGAACCTCACTAATACAGATTGTAGTTAACAGCATTGTCTGACTAAGTAACTTATTGGAGCTAAAACATATTTCCATTACATTATGTAAATTCATTTTCAAATTCTTTTACCGTTTTTAACTTTAAAAATTACCACAGTTATATGAGAAACCTCATTGTGGACATTAAAAAAAAATTTGTGACCTTTCATGGAGAATCAAAGTATGTTACTATTTTATAAGTGGGGTGGCCATATGTTCATCCCCAAGTCAAATAGCAAGAAATTTGCACTAAGTAAAACAGGACCACAAGTAAGTGCCTAATATGGACAGTTATAGAACAGAAGAATAAACGTGCCCCTACTAATTACACTCTGTTACAAAAAACACCTCAAATAAAACTTTCATTGCAACAAAGAATATTCCTGTTATATTGCTATTTTTAGAGATAAGGTGTCTACTTTGATTATAAAATTAAATTGTTTAATTGAAAAAAGAAAAAAGTTATAAACAACATTAGAAAATACATATATGTATTTTGCCTGGATTCAATAAGCCTTTATCATGGTGAGCCAATTATTTACCATTTTCCTTTCTTCTAGCAAGAAAAGCCTATCTTTCTTTGGGACCCACCCCATGCTGTACTCTCAGTCTGCTGTTGGCAAATCTTGAGGCTGAATCTCCAAGCACGATGTTAAGTGTTTGACACAAAACTGACTAAGCAGCACCTCATACTTCTTTGTTCCCAATGACTGGTCAAAATAGAGCAATATTACTAACTATTCTGTATATCGATCATTGTATACTTCACAAATTTGCCATAAAGTTCAAATTGGTCTCCCTTTCAACCAACTATGTGTACTCATTATTTCTCTTACTTCATTATGCAATCTGTGTAATTTTGCAAGCACTGGGGAATGTTTTAGAGATTCTCTTCACACATGTTCTAGACATACTTACATGCCTTTTCACTCTTACTGGGCAATTGGCACTGCATTTGTACCTGATATTTGGTCATGAAACCCTCTGCCAACTTGATATGAATCTCTTGACATTTTAGTTCTTCAAAGAAAATGTTATTCAGATTCAAAATATATTAATTACACATATTAATTTTCAAAGATCTCATGAGGTTTCAAAATAAATATTTTCATGAACTTTTTTTGAAATCTAGAGAAGAATAATCTTGAAATATTTTTATTTTTGCAGTTTAGTAGAAATCTCAGTTTTATCATTTATTTACAAAAATATTAACATGGTCATTTCATAGCTTTGTCATATTTTCTTTCTTCTCTGTATTTATAATGCTAGCTTCTCCATCAATTCTTTTATTATCCAATTATTTTTCTCATTATTATACTTATATTATAGGAGTATAAGCCTGATTATAGAAGCTTGACAATGATTTTTACATTTTTTCTACTCTATGGATATGTTCCATTAATTTCAACCCTTTTTTGTCTTCCTATTTTTCTTTTATCTTTATTATTATTTTCTTTTGTTTCTTTTTTTGAAGAGTATAAGTATAATCAATCAAATGTATGCATTTGTGTTAACTTTAAAAAATTATAATTTTATGCATGTACTTATTAAGCAAAAACACCTACATCATACAGTCAGGCTGATTCTTTGACACACTGCAGCCATCCAAAAAATTGCTATTTTTCTTAACCTAGTTTTGTTTTCTGGTAAACACAGAAGCTATAAAAGACTAGTAAAGTAGTAAACATACTTATCTATAATTCCTTTAATTCATGATTATATATTATATTTTAAAATTGTTATTCTGATTCCACTATATAGCTGATTGTCTTCAATAGTTAATGATTGCTGATCTTAGTCATGTCATAGTGCTTCAGATTTGTCAAATTAGTACTTCCATTATGAAGTGTAGCTACTTCAAGATATCTCACTCATACACAAGGGATTTTCCATAAATAATTCACTATTTACTTTTTGAAATAATGGCAGGAGAATAGAATATACATAAATAATTTCTTAAATGAAAAATAATCAGCGCATAACCAGATCCAGAAAAAATATAAATATTTTGTTCTAATATATTTTCACTGTAATATCTGTAATTAAAATTTAATTAAAAAAAAAGACACCTCTTATCAACAAGGGTACCTGAACGAAATATTTTTGTATGCCTAACCCCTAACTGTACCCCACAATAACATAATAAAATAAAATAAAATAATTATAAAAATTTAAAAAAAAAAAAAAAAAAAAAAAAAAAATTTATAAAGAATCTTTAAAGATAAAGTTCTCATGTTGAAAAAAAAATCACACCCTGGACAACATAGGGAGAACTCATCTTTACAGGAAAAAAAAAAATTAGCCAAATACTGTAACACATGTCCATAGTTTCAACTACTAGGGCAGCTGAGGGCTGACGTGGGTGGGTCCCTTCAGTCCAGGAGTTGGAGGTTATAGTGAAATATGATGTGCTGCCACATTCCAGCTTGGGTGACAAAGACTGTGTGTTTAAAAAAAAATCAAAATTCTGCATAATAAATATTTTTAATTTGAGAAAACAAATTCCTCCTGTTTGGGGTTCATAGGCAACTTTTTATTTATGCAGAAAAGGTAATAATAGCAGAAAAAGAAAGAACAGGCACATAAGGAAACAGGCATATATGAAAACAAAGGGAGTGAAAGTAAAGGGTTGGTTGTCCTTTTTTTTTTTCAAATTGGAAAATATAGTTTATTTAGAAAGTAAATTAGGGAGAGAGAGAGGAGATTCACCTCCCCAAGGCAGGGCAGGGTGCCAAAGTTAGGAAACATGGTGACCATAGCTCAAAGAGTCACGTGGATACACCAGAGTTTAACAAAACAATGGTGGGTTGTACTTTTATTGCCTATACTTTTGAAATATTTATCTATTAGACTTTATCTCTAAAAAGATCATGTAAATTAATTTTGTTAAACATTAAGTTATAATTTTATAGGTGAATGAGCTGAGATTAAGAAAACATGATTATTTTATACAAATAATAAAACTAATTATTAACAAAATATAGTTTATTTATTCTTTCTCCAGGGTTTTTCTACTTTGCAATTAGTTTGTAACCAAAAAAAAAATAAATTATAATTCTACTTTCTACAGTTTCTTGTTCATACTCTCAGTCCATCATGGATTTTAGTCATACCTGACTTAATATTCTCATGTAGGAATAAAAAAAAAGCAAACCACTCTGGTTTATGATTCATCATGCAGTATAGGCACATTAAAATATTCTATCATAAATTTGTTTGTAGTTGTTTTGTTATTGCCATAACATCAGGCAAAATATATATATACAGCATTTTACACTATTGGAATGTCAAAAATCATCACAGTAAAAAAGATAATCATGTATTCTCACTATGTGATACTAACAGACTATCTATTTAAAATTACAAGGCACAGAGAACATATACTCATAAGTATCAAATTGCTCAGTTCCTATAAATCTATCATATTTTTGCAAGCATCAAATCAATGTGTTTCTTCTTTCTCATTTACTTAATTTATGGTAATCTGTACTGCTAGCAGGCTCTCTGAATACTTTTGCATATTAAATGCACTTGGGTAACAGAAAAACACATTTTTAATCATTAAAGGGAAATTTTTTTCCTTTAATAACAAAAGCAAGACACTTTTTTTCTTGATAAAACAGTTTAAAGCATTTCTTAGAAGAAGACAGGACAAATGGTGTCAACATTGAAATGGGGGAAAAAAAAAAGGTAAAGTCTCAGCTCTCTTAATTCTTTTCATCCAAGATGGTTATATATAGATGATGGTTTATATGGAAAGAAGTGTATCATTTCATAATCTTTTGATGGTTTATATGGAAAGAAGTGTATCATTTCATAATCTTTTGCATTTAGACAAGAAGTTATATAAATATCAAAAAGCAATTGCTTTCTGGAAAGAAAATGTGAAGAGATAGACACTTGGCATTCCCTGGTTATTACAATACATGGGCTACTTCACCCTTAATACTTATTTAGGTTGTCTTCTTTATTTCTAATACCTCAGCTTAGTTCTTGTTCAACCAAATGCCAAATGTATGGTTTGACAATCCTCAGTGCTAATCTTGATTGTGGCAAATAAGAAAGAAATATATACTGAATGTTTTTTTCTCCCTAAAACTAAAAAAATTAGTGTCGCCGGGCTCGGTGGCTCAGCCTGTAATTCCGTGCTTTGAGAGGCTGAGGTGAATGGATTGCCTGAGCCCACGGGTTCGAGACCCACCTGGGCAACTTGGCGAGACCTCATCTCTACAATAAATCAAAAACTAGCCGGGCGTGGTAGCGTGCGCCTGTAGTTCCAGCTACTTGGAAGGCTGAGGCAGAAGGATCGCTGGAGCCCGAGGTCGAGACTGCGGTGGCCGGGAGCGGCCACTGCACTCCAGTCTGGGCGATAGAGTGAGACTCCAACTAAAAAAAAAAAAAAAAAAAAAATGTAGTGCCACCAGGGGAGTATTTATATGGATGAAAAATAGGTAGAGTGATAAAAATATATGATGACTGATAGATGATAGAGAGAGGAGAGAGAGAGAGACAGAGAGAGAGCGAGAGTAGGTAGTATAGTTATAACTAAAGCCAGGTGGTACACAACTAGGAAAAAAAGAAAAACACTCAACTAGGAAATACATATGTAGTGACTAACTGAAGAAATTTTTTTTTACCTAGATCTTCTGATGTAAATGATGATGCTCTTTACAACAAACTACCACATTTTCATTATTTTCCATCTTAATCGGCTATATGTATACAAATCTTTCTCATGAAAAACACTGTAAAATCACAAGTGAGTTCCTATTTCCAGATTAATCATCTTCAAGTGAACAATGAATAGAAATCCACAATTCCCATCACATTATAGCAGATGTGAAGGAAAGAAAAGAAGCATATGATTTAGTCATTAATATTGGGCAGTAATAATGTAGATAAGTGTTAAAACAGAGAAAAAACATATATTCTGAGTGGCCAGGGAGATCTCTTGCTTTCCTCATTCATAGAAGGTATGAAGACTAAAGAGAGACTAGAGTTACACAAGTGTTTCAGCTTCATTTACTTTCCATGAAACCTTTTAACAAATATGGGAGATAATTGGTCACTAAGGACAAATTTGTTATGATGATCATGATAATTTTTAATGGAAGATCATAAGTTATGAAAAGAACATTTTATTTTAAATTAAAATTCAATGAAAAAGGTTAAAAGAGTACAAATTTCTTCTTGTGGAGACTATTTTTTATTATTCAAGGAATTTATTTTAGTTTTTAGACACTACAACAATGTTGTGTTTAACTTTGACTATTACTGGAAAGCTTGCTTTTTAAATTTTTCAAATAAACTAATTTATAGGGACAATCTTTTGTGTACTGAGTAATCTTGTTCGACTGTATTTTTTAATCTTAGAGTTTTCCCAAGTTAGTACTCATTTGACATCTTTCTGATACCTGATCCAAGAGAATAGTTAGTCTTTGGCAGGAAAGGAGGATGGAAAATGAAGCAAATGGAAAGATAAGATCCATCAGAATCCAGATTCAAAGAAACATGACTTGGAAGGCTTTAGTAGGAAACTCCAAAATCCCTTTACTTCCCTCAAGATAATTCGTGAGTTTTGTCTTCTACACAAAGGTAATAGAGCTGGACATATTATCACTATTAAGAGAGAAAGGAAAGAAAAGGTTTGAGGAAACCAAGAGACACCTTTTCCTTTTTCTTCCTTTCTCTGGCTGAACTTCTTTAACCTAGGGAATGAAGCAGAAAGTGTTATCCCAGCTGTAGACAGCGGTTCCTCCTCTCAAGGTTGCAGAAAGGAGAGGATATAAAAGAACAGTCTACACAGCACACTCTCACCAATTCTCAGTGCTGTAGAGAAAGGATCATATTTAAATTGCACATGAGATTAGAGTTTAGAACAAGAATCAACTGTTTTTTTTTTTAATAACCAAAAGCATCTGAAAAATTATGATATTTTCTCAAAATATTAATGTGATCTTCTCTGCAATAAGGAAATGAAAGTACTCATAGCAGAGTAAGAGTAAGTAGAAAAAAAAATTATTTTATTTTTGTTTTTGTGTCTATCCTCAAAGTTCAAAAATTGTTATAGGCCGGGCATGGTGACTCAAGCCTGTAATCCCAGCACTTTGGGAGGCTGAGGCAAGAGGATTGCCTGAACCCAGGGGTTCGAGATCAGCCTACTCAACTTGGTGAGACCTTATCTCTACAATAAATTTAAAAAAATAGTTGGGTGTGGTAGCGCACGCCTGTAGTTCTGGATACATGGGTTGGCTGTGAGTGTGCCACTGCACTCCAGCCTGGGTGACAGAGTGAGACTCCAACACACACAAAAAAAAACCTTGTTATAAAATTATCTCAAAATAAATTTAGTAAGTGATTATCTGTTCTAGTGCTACAGTTATTTGAAGTGAATTGGATATTTTCCATTAACCAGGTTTCTTATAATATTGTGTTTCTTTATAAATAATTTATAAAGGTCCCACTCAAATAGTTTATTCAAAGGGGATTAAATTAGAAGTCAAAAAACCAATGTTTGTACTGTAGTTCAGTTACTAGGTAGATGTTTGGTTTTTAATATCATTAAAATTCCCTTAGTTTCACTTTCTATATCTTAAAATATAAAAACACTAAAATTAGAAATTTTCATTAATAAGATGATTCAAAAGAATGTATTTACCTCACAGATACATAAAAATGTTGAGCAAATGAAAACTTGAGGCAAATATAAAACTGTCATTGATTTTAAATATGTTTTTCTTCATTTTTATATGTATGATTAAAATATCATACTCTAAGAATTTGTGAAAATTCAATGTAATCACTAAATATTTTGTTCACATTATATATTATTATTGCATGTTAACTATTGATACAAAACAGATAATTATAAGACATAATTCCTTCTACCAAGAAGATATTATAACCACATAAACATATTTGAGGAATTCAAAGAATGTATTTTAGATCAGTAAAATGATATAAACCATATCAACAAGCAATATGAGATTACTTCAAAATAAACTATATAGCAAAGGGGCACAAAATTTCAGTAAAGAAAGAGGAATAAGTTCTAGATATCTGCTCTGCAATATTTTGCCTGCAGTAAACAATAGTGCACTGTATATATGACTATATTAAAAGGGTAGATCTAATTTTATATGTTCTTGCCACAATGAAATACACAATTTTAAGAAAAAAGAAATGTTATTAAGCTAATAGCATTCTGCTTATGAGTTTGATTTCTTGGTAGTTCACATTGCAATTTTGTACAGCTCTGGTCACAGTTCATTCTTTTTGAGTGCCATATGGGGTTAAAATACTGTACTACCATGTATTATAGCATGACTTTAGTTAAATTACTTAATCTTCCTAAATGACAATTTTCTTTTTTATGAAATAGGAATAATGATATATAATATACAGGATTGTAGGAATGATTACATAAGGAAATTCATGTAAAATCGCTTAGTGCAATATTTGGCATAAATTGTTACATATGTGATTTCATAAACTATTATTCATGGAGCCAACCATGCTGCTCATTGAAGCTGGACTGGATAAAAAAAATTGGTACATATACACAATGGAATACTATGCAGCCATAACGAAGGACAAACACATGGACTTCGTAGCAGCCTGGATAGATTTAGAATCGATCATACTTAGTGATCTATCACAGAAACAAAGAACAGAGTACCATATGTTCTCACTCATAAGCAGACCTTGAACCATTACCATAATACTCTGAGAAAGGGATTGGCAGTAGTGGGAAACTGCCAGGGAAGGGTGTGTGTGTGTGATTGGTAGTTGAGGGAAACTGCCAGGGGAGGGAGGGACAACTCATCAACATGGGTACCTGCATAATCAACACTTGTATACCTAACCCTAGATTGTACCCCACATCTTTAAAAAATTGATTAAAATGTATTAGAATGTTTTCTTCAAATGTTGTAGCAAACATTTAGATGTTTATTCATCTTCATCTTTTTGTAAATCCCTTGAGGATATTATATTAACATTTGAAAATCCTCACCTTTAAACTTGGATACCTTTAATTAAAGACTAAAATATCCACACAAAATTTTATCTTTTCCTTCAAACTTTGTTGCATCAGTATTTTATAAAATCCATGGTATTGGAGTCAGAAGATTATTTTTTTGTCATCGCTAATTATACTGCAACAGTTATTCCTTGACAGTCATGACGGACTTTTCTATGGTATACACACAATTTATTCTGCTTGGTTGAGAAATATTTCCTGGATGTCCTAGAATTGTCAAGCCTGTTGGCCAATAAGGCTACCTAGGCTTTTTCATGAAACAAATGCCAATGTAATGATTTTTCTCTTTCTCTCAGTTTATACCAAATTCCTAATATCTTCTTAATGAGGTTATTGCCTATAGACATCTATAGATAATGTCAGAACCAATATGAGAAACATTTTTTAAGGGAGTGTTCCTTTGAGATTTGAGTGTGGGCACCCTCTCCATTTGGTGTGCTGCTATATCCTTAGTGGTACACAGAATACTTTAAATCTAGGAAACATGAATAAATATTAATTACAAAGGTAATTTGCAAAATTGTCAATGGATGGTCACCTGCTTCTGACATTTTTTTCATTAACTTTTACTTTTTCATGTTTGAAATACAGATTGACTTAGATGTCTATACTTGAGGAGACACTGTACTTGTCTTTTAGCAGCTTGATGAAATCTAATTCCTTTCTTCATTGATGTGGGGGGATCAAGTTATTTAGTGTTGAACTCTGTATTAATGAATTTGTGTTTTAAGCTTTTGCTTTTCTAACATATGGGTAACTTATAATTCCTTAAATTAATCAAACAAAGATTGTCATTAGTTATATAAAAGTACAAAATGGGCAACGTGTAGTCAAAAAGAAGGTGTAAGCCATGCTGTCTGAGGAAATATTGCAGTGGGATTTTAATACCTAATACTTCCAATCTTTCTTTGCCAAATTATAGCACACAAGAAATTTTTGCACAGTTAAACTAATGTAAGTCAGCACCATCAGAAAACAAACAAAACCTGAAACTGAGCTGAATCTGTATCTGCTTTTTCCAGTTAAAAATTCAACTCTGAAGCCGGGCTCGGTGGCTCAGCCTGTAATCCCGCGCCTTTGGGAGGCTGAGGTGAGTGGATTGCCTGAGCCCACGGGTTCGAGACCCGCCTGGGCAAGCGAGACCTCATCTCTACAATAAATCAAAAAACCAGCCGGGCGTGGTAGCGCGCGCCTGTAGTTCCAGCTACTCGGAAGGCTGAGGCGGAAGGATCGCCGGAGCCCAGCAGGTCGAGGCTGCGGTGGCCAGGAGCGGCCACTGCGCTCCAGTTTGAGCGACGGAGTGAGACTCCAACTCAAAAAAAAAAAAAAAAAAAGACTATCTGACTATCTGAGACAATCTGTCTCATAAAAGGACTAGACATTAGCAGACCTGGACATAACTCTGGCCTAGCCACTGAATTCCCATTCACTTGTCACTAGAAGTGTCAACTATTTAAAGAAGCATGAATTGATTGACTTATTAATTCATTTGTTCTGCAAACATTTATTGAGCAAATACTATATGCCAAGCCCAGAGTAGGGAAAAACAGATGAAGGAGAGATGGCCCCTGTCCACGAGGAGCTCAAAAGTCAATGGAGAAGCACAGTTCACACACTTAGAGTCAAGTTGGAGTAAGGGTAAGCACTTAGTCTGGATTTGAATCCTGACCCTCCCACTTATTGGCTTGATGACCTTGGGCAAAATTTACTTAATCTCTCCAAGTTTAGTTTCCTCAGCTAGAATGGGGATGGTAATCATACCCATTACATTGGGTTACTGTCAGAATTGAGCTAATATATGTTACTATACATACCATAAAAATGTTTAGATAAATGTTGGCTATGATTATAAACCTTTATTATTATCTGGGTGGTTATACTAGATATCTTTTTTTAAATCTAAAAATCAATCATGAGATTCTATGAATTAGCTGCGTGACCCAGAGTAACTAATTTAACATCTCTGGGCATCATGTTCTTTATCTGTTAAATGAGAGGCTTTGGCTAAGTGATCCTAAAATACTTTCAAATTCTAGAATATTAAAAGGCTCTATGATTGACCTTATACAGTTTCACATGTGTCTCAATGACACTGCTCAGATAAACTGGTGAAACAAAGCAACTGCCAAAGAAACCATTTTCCCCCAGTAGCCATCTGAATCTTTCATTTTAGTTCCTTTAACCGCATTACTTACCCAGGCATATGTGGGATGTGCATTAAGAATCAGTCCCCAAAGAAAGAAACAAGCAACTGTGGAGGTAGCCAGACCCCTGTCCCATTCCTTTAGGTTGGGCTGAGGCTTCCAAAACATCAGTGAGGGGAGTGCACTGAATAAATGAATTCATTCATTCACCCACTGAAGCAAACCACTCACTAAAGGAGAAGTGCCTTCCTGTGCTTCCACAGTAATGACTACTAGCTCTATCTGCCACTTTCCACACTGCCATCTCAATTGCTTGCACCAACTAAGCTGATTGAGAGTTGAGACTTTGTTATATTTACTTTTGCACCCTCAATCCTAAACACAGTGCCTGGAAAGTGGTAGGTACCCAGCTGTCTTAAAATTAACTAAGATTCAGACAGGCATGGCAATTCACACCTGTAATCCCAGCATTTTGGGAGGTTGAGGTGAAAGGACTGCTTGAGCCCAGGAGTTCGAGACCAGCCTAGGCAACATAATGAGACCTCTTGTCTCCCCCCCACCCCCCTCCGAAAAAATAGCTGGACATGGTGGCACATGTCTTTAGTCCCAGCTACTCGGGAGGCTGAGTCAGAAGCATCTCCTGAGCCCAGGAGGTGGAGGCTAAGGTGAACTGTGATCACGCCACTGAATTCCAGCCTGAGCAACAGAGTGAGATCCTGACTCAATAAAATAAAATAAAATAAGATTCATACTTTCCTCAGGACCAAAGCTAAACATATGCAAAGCAACTAGGCAGTTTGAGGTGTAGGCCTGAACCCAGCTGTGTCAAGAACTAGCTGTGCGACCTGACAGGGAGGGGTTTGCTTCACCCTCTGGCCTTCAGTTTCCTCATTGGTAAAATGAGTAGAATCTGTTAGATCAAAAATGAGCAAACTATAACTCTTGGGCCAAATCCAGCCTATGCCCCGACCTCCAGCTTAGAATAATCTTTACATTTCTAAATGGTTGTAAAAAAACAAAGGATAATATGCATTAGAGACCATATGTGGCCCCCAAAGCCTAATAGATTTACTTTCTGGACCTTTTACAGAAAAAGCTTGCTTACTACAAGATTCGATTAGCTCTAAAGTCATTTCCAACCCTGACATTTTAGCATTCCAGTTCTACTGGAGTTCATTGCACAGTCTGATTCTGACTCTTCACAGAGTATTACCAAATCTGAAACAATATCCAAAGCACAACAGGAACTCAATTTCTATTTGTTTAATTGAATAAATGAATTCTGCAGCAGCAACCCTAAGAACTAAATCCTCCACCAAGAGGGTAAGTCAGGTCAATGTGTATCAAGTGACTGCCTAATGTATGCCCCCAGGATGGGTGCCACAGTGAGGGGAAAAATTAGCTCTACTGGCCCTGTGGATGACAGCAGCCTCTAGAAGGGACTGGAGCTCAGATAACCATGATTAAGACTCACCTTGTTCCACCAAATAAAAAATACATTTAGCCAGCCCCTGAACAAATCCCTTGGGCAAATTATAAAGCTATCTAGAAATAGCTGTCAGAAACACAGATCATCTAAACAGATAATCTTAATAGCCAGGGACCCAAGAGAATAAATCTCATTCACAATAAGGCATATAGAATAATTTAGTACATAGCATTCTGTTTCTATTTCCCTGTTGTTATTAAGAACTCATAATACTAAAACAAGAAATTCAAGCATTTTTGTCAGGGCAGCAAGCCAAGAAAAGTCTAGAATATATGATCCTATTAACACTAATGGAAGTTAGAGCAAGGTAAGAGAAAAATATAAAGCTCTCTACCTCAACTCTCACTACACATACTTTCTCAAAATAAACAGCCAGCAATTATTCTTTTAATGTTCCTCCTCTGTACACCCATAAATCACTGCTTGACATAAACCTTTTGCCGATTTCAAAGAATGGGTTTCTTTTCTTTTCCTTTTTTCTTAGCTCCATCTCATTTTGATTGCTTGTAAGGAGTTCTCCTGAAAAGGGCTGGGGATGCTTGTCCACCATCCCTCAGTCAGGCATCTCCGCTTGTAAGTACAATACACTCCTGCCACATACTTCATGATCAGACTGTTACTTAGAAATCACGAAGTTGATCTAGAAACACCAACATTTTTCCTTTTCTCTGAAGCTACAGGGGACCAGCAAAAAGCTCATCTCTCTCCACAACCAATAAAAATGGTTTAATCATAGCTGGCATCATTGTTTGAGAGGTAGGGATCCACACTAGGGTTAAACAATCTGAGCTCTGGGACGTTCTAAGGGAAGTCCCTGCCGTAGTGCTTTCCCAATCCCGACCAAACTAGCCTCACCTCATTTCTCCATATTCAATCCCTGTAATCCCTGCTGCTGGGCCCCAACAGCCCCAAGTGCCTGCACTCCACCCTTCTTGGCTACTCCTGCTCCTCTCCCTGCTGGAACATGTGATACGAAGCATCCACTAGGGCCCAAAAAAGAACCACATGTTTAAGGACTTAGGTAATTAATGTAAAAAAGGGCTGACTGCCTCCACAAAAAGCTAAATTGGATATCTCCTCACTTTGTCTCTATAGAAGTCATCACAAGCAATTTATTAACGTTTGCAAAAAGAAAGGAGACCCACATGTACCTTTTGAAGGTAAAGTTTAACATGAAGTTTGAGGTGATTCAAATCAGCTTTAGAAGACACCTTGGCCTACTTAGTAATTATTATCAGGTATCTTTGAAAATAGGTACATATTAATACTCAAAAGAGACTATTGTTTGCTCTTTTAAAGTGCACAATCATCTTAACAGTAAAAACAATACAAAAACAGAATTAACCCTTCCCTTTCCTTCTGGGACCCACAGTATGCTATAAAGACTTTAGTAACAGGAACTGTAATCATTTATTTACTGGTCTGTTTGCATGACTATCTCTCCACAGCTCGCAGCTCTTATTACCCCATGCTATAAGTACCTTGAGGACAAGGATATCATCATATTTCTTCCTGAGCCCTTTGTGTACAATAGACTGCCTGGCACATAGCAGGTACTTCATAATACCAGGATGGAAAAGAGGAAGAAGGGATTGCTGAGGCTGAAAAGGGGAGAGACAGTAAGAGTCAAGAAGGCAGAAGTTGCCAGACTCAGTGGCTCACACTTATAATCCCAGCAGTTTAGGAGGCCAAGGCAGGAGGATGGCTTGAGTCCAGCAGTTTGAGACCAGCCTAGGCAACATAGAAAGACCTTGTCTCTAGAAAAAAATTTAAAAAGTAACCGGTGTGGTGGCACAGACCAGTAGTCCCAGCTACTCAAAAGGCTGAGGTAGAAGAATCACCTGAGCCCAGGAACTCAAGGCTATGGTGAGCTGTGATCATGCCACTACACTCCAGCCTGGGTGGCAGAGTGAGACCCACCTCAAAAACAAAAAATAAAAAAGAAAGAAGGCTGAAGCTGAATCTGTCTTATTCATAGTTATCTGGACTACAAATGTTACTTAAATTAATGGATGGACTGAAGAAACGAAAGGAGTAGTGGTACAAAAGCATGAACATACAGAGCTTTGTTGTAGAGTAGGAAAGATAACCCTTCATTGATTCTAAAAACAATTTTTCTTACATTTTGACAGCTTGGAAATTCAGATGCATTTGACAATAAATAGCATCTTAGCATTACGTCATAGTGTATTGGGAATCTCATTTTATCTTTCTCAGTGATAACGTAAAATAGTTGTACATGTTAAAAATTATGACATCATAGATTCAAGAAATACAATGATTTCTTGTGTGGCTAAGGTAATGGGGGTTGGAGAGTGACTATAAAATTGCTCTAAATTTTCCACAAGAGTAGAGACAAAGATATGTAGGGCCATTTTAGTGGCTGGCAAATGGGGTGACACTTTATCTCACGGTGATTCCTTCTTCTCTAAGAACAGCCACATCTATGCTAAATCACCCTGCCCTTCTGGTCACTGCAGATTGCTCCAGGGTGGTCACAGGATCCAAAGTGGTCTAATCATTACTCTTTCAGATTTTTTACTTGGAATCAGTAAGAACGTAGATCAGTCCTCTGGTGAGACTCAGAGTTCAGAAGCAATTGGTGACCACGTTTCCTGGCATGTAGAAGAGAGACACAAAGGCAACAGGCAAAATCTTGACAGCTTTTGAGTCACTGTGTGGTTAGAGCTAGCTAAATGCTCACCAAATTCTTTTTTTTTTCTCCTTCGTAAGCCACATACTGAGTTATAGTCAATGGAATGAGAATAGAAGTGACATAAGCCACTTTCAGAACTGGCCCATGGAAACCTCCCACTTGAGATTCTTCAATCTCCTTTCTCTACCTGCAGGTTAAGAGGAGAATACTCTGAAAATGGAGGTGTTACAAGATGGAAGGCACCTGGATGTCAGAAATGTTAAAGGTGTTCTAGTCAGCAGCAACCATGTTAAACTGCTGTTAAGAACTGGAAATAAAGTTTGTTTATATTAAGCCACTGAAATTTGGGAGCTGTTTGTTAACTACTTGCTCTAATACCTCCTGATTCCAGCTGCATCTGTTCTTTCCATGGTTACATAAAATACCTCAGTATCTTTCCCACAGATTCCCTCTTTGCCCACGTTAGAGTTGGGTTGCTTCCATCCACAATGTAAAGAGTTCTAACACAGCCAGGAAGAATGAACAGCAATCATTTGAAGAGGCGAGAAGACAGAAGTAAGCAACAATCCTAAGTGTCTAGGGAACACCTAGAAAATTTGTCTGAACAGGAAAATAATTCCAACAAACTGATAACAATCCACAAAAGACGCTTTTTAGTTTCCAAGGGCTTCTAGCTTTAAACTCATAAAACACTTACAGTAAAATACTCTCTTCCCCATTCTCATTTCATTCCCAGAAGTGTGTACAAAGTTGTAATAGCCCTGGCTTAGGACTTACCTACTAAGATACCCTCAGGAGTCCTCAACCATCCAGAATTCTAGCCAGCAAGATAAATCTCATTTATCATACATAGCCAGCTCTGCTGTCCCAGAATTTTTTGGAAAATGAATTCACATGTAGCTCCAAGAATTCAAATATTCATTCTGGGATAAATAGTTCTGGGTATGAGTGTACAACCCTGACTAGAGTTTTCAAAGATAAATATTCAAGAATCACCAAAGCGTCTGGTAGCATTTACAAGACTATAAATGAGAAGATTACAAAAATAAATAGGAGAATGATGCCATGAATGCCTCCTTGAGCAATGATCAGGTTTGCCAGGAACTGGAGGCCAGTGATGACATATGCATCCTGCTCAGTTTCCAGAAATATTTCTCACTGAGCCAAATTTGGTCAATAACAATAAGCACTGACATCTGTAACACATTCTACAGGCTTGTTATAAAGCCTCTTTACAATATATATCAAGTTATCTGACTCTGGGAACAGCAGTGCGAAGCTGGATTGTCATCAGTCCTTCATTTACAGCTAAGAAAACAGGCTAAGACAGGTCAAGTGCTACAGACCCAGGATTTGTGATGTGAGCCAAGACTTGTTCTCCTATCTCCTGACCTCAGATCCTCTATTCATTTCACTGTAGCCTTATGGAATACCAGGGTAGAGAAACCATCTGGCTAGAGGAGACTTTGCCCCACTGCCATAATCCATCAACCCATGTTGGAAGTTAGTTTTCCAAGTTTTGCACAGCCATATGTGGGAACTTTTGGGGATGGGGTGGTTAAAGGGGCCTGAGAAAGATGCCTAGCCTGCTTCTAAAGTCAGCTGGAAAAACTCTCCCTGACAAGACACCATGCTCAGAAGGACCCTGAGAGAAGGAAGGAGCCTGAAGCAGGGGATTAGAAGTGCTAAGACTTCCATGTGATCCTTTCAGAATCTTATAGTTCAAAACCTCTGAGAACCAGGTGACAAGGTCTCTCAGGGCCGCAAAGACAGAATCTTGAGCATATGAGCTGAAGTTAATCTTTGTGAGGGAAAAAGAAAGAAGCAACTACATAAACCTAGCTGGCCTCAGTCAGCATTCTCTCAGATGATTTTTATGAGCCACTTCCAAGAGACAAATTGCCAAGATCAAACCTCATGCACTGCCTGGGAAAGGAGAAAAAGGAAGAAAAAAATTAATGTTTTAGTAAGAGCCATTTATCCCTGGGAGCTGGTGGTGATCTACCAACTCAGAAGGAAGTCATGGGAACTGGAGGAGCTATCCTTCAGTGTGCTAGAAAACTTGAAGAGCTTATCTCTCCTGACCATCATGACTCCCCTGGACTCCACAAATGAAAAGGAGCACTCCTCCTCCCCACCCTAGCGCAGTTCCTCCAGAAATAGAAAGTCTAGGATCCTGAAGAAGCATGGTGTAGAAGGCAGGGACAAAGCCAACTTGACTTAGAACCACTACTCAGTCTCTTGTTAGCTATCGCCTTAAGGAAGTCACAACTTCTTTAAGCCTCAGTTTCTATACCTGTCAAGCAAAGATAAGAACACATACGTTACAGGATTGTGGGGAGGATAATTTAAAATGATAAATGTAAAGGGCATACATAGCACAGTGCCTGACATAGTAGACTCTCAATAAATGTTAAGCTCCTAATTTTTCCCCCTCAGCCCCACTTCAAGTCCTTAGTACTGGAATGCTAATACTTAGTAATTTTCTTTCTTAGTAATTCACCAGTTCTTGGTCATCTTGAGAGAATCACTTATCTTACCCAGTATCTTGGCCATTTCACTTGCTTATAACCATCTGTGACTTTAGTTGCAAACATCCCAAATAACTCTGGACTCTTAAACCTCTTACTAATCTGCTCCATGCTTCCGAAATTCCCTTAAAAGGAAAAATTAACCCACAGGTAGTTCTCTTATTAACCTTTATAATCTTTCTCTAATCTGAAAAAGAGCCCAAACCTTATAGATACTTGACACATAGCTGTGCTTAACTTGTCAAACATAACTAAATTTTCCACAAGACTAAAAATAAAAGTTTACTCAAGTTTTACTGAATTTAATAAATAAGTAGTGAGCTTATGACCATAGGGACAACAGGAAGGGTAAAGTTCTGTGATCTTCTTCATTATCTTCCTAGTCTTGGGGGTCATTTCCTCTTAGCATCCCCTTATCCTAGACAGGGTCGGGTGGCCTTCCTCTGTGCTCCAATAGTTCTCTGTATGACCATATTGAATGAATGACTATGACCATAATGTATGATAATCGTCTTTTTATGTCTCCTTCACTAGCTTACACTCTTCTTATAGGCAAAACTAATGTCCTGCCAAATCTCAATTGCCAGTACCCATAAGCACAGTACCTGGTATGTAATAGATGCAAACCTGGTGTTTGCTGAATGAATGAAGTTTTTAGATCTAGGAGAGACTTTAGAAATAATCTAGTCTAACCCAGGTCTTCATTTCACAGAAAAGAAAGCTGAGCCATTCCCTGATCATCTAGTGACCATGAAAAACAAAGCAAAACAAACAAACAAACAGAAAAGAAAGCTAGGCCTCAGAGATGTAAGATAACTCAGCCAAGGTACCTCAAAAGCAGCAAGAAGATGCCAAGTGGTGGCAGTCACATGCCATTCTGACTGTAGTTCAAAGGCATACATTACTTCCCACTCACCCCCAAGAGAAGGTGTGTAGCTTAGTAGACACATGTGGGCTCCATGAGCAAAGTCTTGCTTCTGCTACCTACCAGTCATGTGACTTTAGACAGGTTACTTCCCCTCTCTGAGTCACAATTTTTGCATCTGTTAATTGGGACTATTAATAACTCCAGGGTTGCTGGAGGTATTAAATCTGCCAACATATATAAAGTGCCTAGCATAGCACCCGGCACTATGTGCTAAGTAAATGTTTACTGAATGAATGATGAAAGAGTCCCTGTCCAGTACATCATGACTCCATAAACCTGGTTTAGAGTTTGCTTTTGAGTTGTTGACCACATGGAAGGCAGCCGGAGCACCCATAATTATAGAGCACTTGGTAATGTGTTCCTTACTAAGACTGGGTCTTAAAGCTGCTCTATAACTTTGCTCACTTGTTCCCTTCACCTGAGTTGCCCTTCCCACCTCCCTCATTGCTATACAAATCTTATTCATCTCCTATTGCCCATCTAGATCTACCCTTTGTGGGAAGCCACCTCTTTTTTTTTTTTTTTTTTGAGTTGGAGTCTCACTCTGTCGCCCAGACTGGAGTGCAGTGGCCGCTCCTGGTCACCGCAGCCTCGACCTGCTGGGCTCGGTGATCCTTCTGCCTCAGCCTTCCAAATAGCTGGAACTACAGGTGCACGCTACCACGCCCGGCTAATTTTTTTGATTTATTGTAGAGATGAGGTCTCGCCAAGTTGCCCAGGCGGGTTGCGAACCCATGGGCTCAGGCAATTCACTCATGTCGGACTCCCAAAGCACGGGATTGCAGCCTGAGCCACCAAGCCCAGCCGGAGGCCACCTCTTTAATACCTATGACTTCATTCGTCCTTCCTTGTCTTATTGAACACTTTCTAGCAAATAGTAGAGTGGTGCTATGGCTTGAATGTTTGTGTCACCTCCAAAAGTCATGGTGAAACTGAATCCTCAATGCAACAGTATTAAAAGGCAAGGATTTGGGAAGGTGATTAGGCCATAGGGACTCCATCCTTGTGAATGAATTAGTGCCTTATAAAAGGGCTTGAGGGAGGTGAGTTCACCCTTCTTTCCCTTCCACCATGTGAGAACACAGCATTCATCCCCTCCAGTGGATGCAGCAACAAGGAGACATCTTGGAGACAGACAGCAGCCCTTAGCAGACACTGAACCTGCCAGTGCCCTGATCTTGGACTTCCCAGCCTCCACAACTGTGAGAAATAAAAGTCTGCTGTTTATAAACTACCCAGTTTCAGACATTTTGTTACAGCAGCACAAGTAAACTAAGACAAAAGGTTTACCTGTTTTTGTTTTTTCAATTGTGGCAAAATACACATAGCATAAAATTTACCTTTTTTTTTTTTAATGTGGCACAGGGTCTCACTCTGTTACCCAGGTTAGAATACATGGCATGAAAATAGCTCACTGTAACCTCAAACACCTGAGTTCAAGCAATCCACCCACCTCAGCCTCCGAAATAACTAGGACTACAGGTACAGATGATCACACCACTCAGGTAATTTTTTTAAAAAAAGATGGGATCTTGCTATGTTACCCAGGCTGGTCTTGACCTCCTGGCCTCATGCAATTCTCCCGCCTCACCCTCCCAAAGTGTTAGTATTACAGGCATGAGTCACCATGCCCAGTAAAAATTTACCAACTTAACAATTTCTAAGTATATTTCTGTAGTATGAATTATATTCACACCATTATGCAACCAATTCATCTTGCAAAACTGAAACTCTACACCCATTAAACAGCTCCCCGTTGTGCATCTGCCCCCAGTCCCTGGCAACTACTATTCCACTTTCTGTTTCTTTGAGTTTGAGATACCTAGATACCTTGTATAAGTAAAATCATATAGCATATGTCTTTTTATTACAGGCTTATTTCACTTAGTATAACATACACAAGGTCATTCATATTGTAGCATGTGTCATAACTTTCTTCCTTTTTAAGGCTGAATAATATTCCATTACACATAAAAAACCATATTTTGTTTATCCCTTCATCCATCAGTGGACACCTGGGTTACTTCCATCTTTTGGCTATGATGAGTAATGCTGCTATGAGCATGGGTGCACTGTTTTATTTTCTCTACTTGAGTATGAATTCCTTAATGATAAAGACCGGATTTCAACCATCTCTATAATACTCAAGGCGCCTGACATGTGATGGGTACTTAATAAATACCTACCAAGTAAATAAGACAGGACTCAGCTTCAAAGAGAATGAGAAAAACAAATCATCTTCCATGTAAAATTTCAAGCTACACAGCAGAAAAATCGCATAGCACAGGCTTTGCAATAAGACACTCTTGATTTCTGGGTCTGGATCTGATGCTTCACTAGTCGTATGATCTTAGGCTTGTTACTTAAGCTCTCAATTAAATGATACAACTTATATAAAGAAGTCAGCACAGTACTTGGTACATCATAAACTAAAAAAAGTTTGCCAATATTATCATTATAAAGTTACAAAATGAAAGTAACCTACTGTACATATAAACATGCCATTTTGCTTTCTGGTCATGATAACTTTAAAAGGAAAAAGTACGCAGAAGTCTAAGACCAAACAATTTCTGGCAGGGAATAATCAAAACAGAAGGACAGTTCCACAGCAATAACAATGTATCCAGATAGGTTATCATGAATTTGGAATATTGCTATATAGCTGCAGCTCCAGTAGGTAAAAATTTTATCACTTCAAAGGCTTAAATGTTACACTCAGGATCTTCTCACTCAGCAAAACAGCCTGTCTAAGATCTCATAATTTTTTTTTAATAAGGGTTACTTGAGGATTTTTCAGTGTCCAGGAAAAATCTATTTTGAATGTAATCATTCATGTTCTGAGGCTTTTACCAAAGAGTTAAAAAAATATATATATATAGATTTCTATTACTATTTCAGCCATTAGTATTTGTTATAATATCTCTCCAAAGAAATAGAGCTCCCTACCCCATTTCCAGCTCCCTTTAGGATATGAATTCCTTTTCAGTTTGCTACCCTAATTTTCCAGACCAGAAACATTCTTTCCAAAGTTAGCTCTTAGAAAGCAGAGTTCTTGAGTTTTGAAAGGAAAAGCTTATTCAAGTTTCTGTTGTCTGCCAAAACAGTTAACATTTGACATGGCTAATTAAAATAGCTCTCTACTTTTTTCTTGGAGAAGTACGAAAGAAAAAAAAAAGGAAAAGAAAGAAAAGAAAACATAAAAATAAATAAACTAGCTCTCTGTGACAAAATTAGAAACTGGGTGTTGGTGTGGGGGTGGACAAGAGAAAAGGGAAGAAAAAGAAGGTAAGAGGCTTGTCCCTCTCCTGAGACCATCTCTCCACTCTCTGACCCTTTGACTGGACGTCTGAAACTTCTTTCTGAGCTGGCATTTCTTTCTACTTTTTTTGTCTTTATTTTATTTTATTTTATTTTTGGAATAGATATTGCATCAGTAACACATTCATATGGTTCAAAAATTAATGTTATACCCATTAGAATGGCTACAATAAAAAATAAAACAGATAACAACAAGTTTGGCAAAGATGTGGGGAAGTTGGAACTCTCATACATTTCTGGTAGGAATGTAAAATGGTATAGCTGCTTTGGAAAATAATTTGGCAATTCCTCAAAAGGTCAAACACAGAGTTACCAGTTGACTCATCAGCTTTCTTCCTATGTATATTACATAATTAAATGAGAACATATATGCATTCAAAAACCTGTATGCAAGTGTTTACAGCAGCATTATTCATAATGGCCAAAAGGTAGAAATAACTCAAATGTCCACCAATTGATAAATGGATAAGTTAAAGGTGGTATGTCCATATAATGGGATATTATTTGGTAAATAAAAAGGAATGAAATACCAAGCACAGTGGCTCATGCCTGTAATCCCAGCACTTTGGAGGCAGCAGCAAAAGGATTGCCTGAGCCCAGGGGTTCCAGACCAGCCTGGGAAACTTGGCAAGATCTCGTCTGTACAATAAATCAAGAAAAATTAGCCATGCATGGAGGCACATGCCCATAGTTCCAGCTACTTGGAAGGCTGAGGCGGAAGTATCGCCTGTTAGGAGCAGGGGAAGGCTGCGGTGGCCATGAGCGTGCCACTATACTCCAGACTGGGCAACAGAGTGAGACTCGACTCAAAAAAAAAAGGAACGAAGTTCTGATACATGCTACAAAATGGATGAACCCTGAAAACATTATGCTAAGGGAAAGGAATCAGTCATAAAAGATCACATATGGTATGTTTCAATTTTTATGAAATTTCTAGAATAGGCAAATCTATAGAGAAAGAAAGTAGATTAGTGTACTGAGAGGGTTAGGGTGAGGGAGATAGCAAGTGACTGCTAATGGGTACAAAGTTTCTTTTTAGGGTGATGAAAGTGTTCTAAAATGACTGTACAACTCCATCAGCATACTAAAAACTATTAAGCTGTATACTTTAAATGGGTGCATGTGTGATATACATTAATTATATCTCAAACTATTAAAAATCAACATTATATAAAATAATAAATCTTGAGAAGTCTCAGCACACACACATACACACACACACCATCCACTTTAACCATCCTCTGCCAGTAACCACTTTTTAAAATATCCTTCCAGAACTTCTTTGTGCAAATTCAAATATATTTTCTTACCCCCTACTTCTTTCACAAATATATGCTGTTCTGTACTTCCCTTTTTCTCTTAATATAACCTTGGAGATCTTTCCATATCAGTACTTACAGAACATCCTAATTCTTGTTTATAATTTCATAGTTTTCCCTCGATAAACGTACCTATTTATTCAACCATTTCCCTACTGATTCACACTTAGGGTTGTTTCTGATCATTTGCTATTAGCAACAATGATGCAATGATTGTGCTCTTTCTTTTTAATTTGGTTTCAGCAGGTGACATTCTGTTTCTGGGCAGCCAGAAGGCAATATGCAGCAGCAGAAACCACTTTAGAGTTAACCAGAATTGGGTTTGCATCTGGCTACCTCTGCTAACTAGGCATATGACCCTGAGGAAGATGTATTGTCTAAGCCTTGTAACAGTCAAATTTCACCTACTTTATTGGGTTGCTTTTCAGGTCAAATAAGATAAAATAGGCTCCCAATGGCTACATTTTGGACAATGTGAGTATCAAAAAAGCATGACATGGGGGGAGGGGGGAAGTAAGAAGATTGGCAATAGATTAGAACACTTTGACTGAGGGAAAGAATCCATAAGTCTAAAGTGATATTAAAGTGGGGGGGGGCATATGAAAGCTAATCTAGCAGATTTTATAAGAACCAATTTTCCTAGGCCAGAAATATCAATATATGTTAAAGCCATTGGATGAAAATTATTGAGGAACAGGATAGTCAAGCAATCTCCAGGTATCATACCACAGATAATTTTATTAATTAAAAGGGAAAAAGATACTCTTTCAATGAAGAGATCTAGCAACACCAGCTTAACCAAATAATCAAACCTCATATCACCAGGGACACTACAAACTGACATTATGTGTCACTACAATGTAAGGGAAGAGAAAGAAACATCACCTATGGGCAATTCTAACTCCAAATGTTTAACCTGGGTCTAAATGAGAAAACAATCAGCAAATCTAATTCAGTCTATAAGACAACAAACTTGGAATCTTCAAAAATTCCAATATCATAAAAGACAAGGGTACAAAGATGGTTAATTTTAGGTCAACTTGACTGGATTAAGAAATACCTAGAAACCTGTTAAAGCATTATTTTGGGTGTATCTGTGTTTCCAGAGATTAGCATGTGAGTCTGAGTGGAGTGACTAGGTGGGGAAGATCCTCCACCAATGTGGGTGGGTATCATCCAATCTTCAAGGGGTTTGGAGAGAACAAAAACAGAGAAAAGGCAAATCTGTTGAGCTATCTGCTGGAGCTGGAATACACTCTTCCTATTCTGTCCTTGAAAAACAACTCCAGGACTTAACACTGGCAACCCTGGGTTCTCAGGCCTTTAGCCTCAGACTGAGAATAAACCATCAGCTTCCCTGGTCCTGAGGCCTTTGGGCTTGGACTGAGCCATGCTGTCAGCATCCCGGGGTCTTCAGCATACAGACGACCTGTTGTGGGACTTCTCAGCTTCCATAATCGCATGAGCCAATCCCCCTAATAAATCCCCTCTCGACTATCTATCTACCTTTCTAGGTATCTATCCTACTGGTTCTATCTCTCTGGAGAACGGTACAGTACTATGCTACGTTAATGGAAACTAAAGGATACAACCATCTTGTGTAAGTAATCTTGAAAAGATCCTGTATCAAACATATTTTTTAAAAGGTATAAAGGACATTGGAACAACTGGGGAAACCTGGGAAATGTTATTGTTTCAAAGTAATGGTGTTGTGGTTACATGGGAGAGTGTTCTTGTTCTTAGAGGAGACATGATTAGGGGCTCAGAGATAAATTGTGGTGGTATCTACAATTGAGCTTACTTTCAAGTGGTTAGGGTTAGGGTTTTTAAGTGTATATGTGTATGCATGAGTGCACACGCACATGTACACATAGAAAGACAAAAGCAAATTAATCCAGATAAAAGGTGCATGGAGTGTTCATTGTACCATTTTTTTTTAACAACAGGGTCTTGCTGTGTTGCCCAGACTGGTCTTAAACTCCTGGGTTCAAGCAATCCTTCTTCCTCAGCCTCCCAAGTAGCTGGGATTACAGGTGCACATCACTGTACTTGGCTTCACTGCATTATTTTTGCAATTGCTCTATAAGTTTGAAGTTTTTCAAAATAAGTTGGGAAAAAAATCAAAACATATAAACCACCTGGCACCCAGTAAATGACAGTTCACTTTATGACTTCTGTGAACTTAACAGGTCTACAGAAATAAACTCTACAGGTCTACAGAAAACTCTTCTTGTGCCCCAAATTTTTGAACATAAACTATTTGAAAGCAAATGTCAACAGCCAGTCCTGCTTTCATAAAGCTTATACTTTCAATCAGAAGGCAAGGCAAAAAACAGGAAACAGCTGAAGAAGCAGTATAGTTTTGGTTCCAGAAAACCTACCTAGGGTCTACATCTGCTTTTTTTTGAAAAACAAGTTACTTAACCTTACTAATAAGAAGTGTTTCCCCATTTGTATGTAAAAATTTGAGCTAAAATCTACTGTCTAGAATTGACAGAATATGACGGCATACACAATGCACCTTTGTAGAGTGCCTTTTATTTAAGACCCTCTATAAAAGATATTAGTCCCTAAAATAAAAGTGGTGAGGAAAGAAAGCTCCCAGATTGTTACGTCTTTGTTTTCCTATCAGAATACCTAGCACAGGGCCTTTCATGTGGCATACAAACATTGGTTGAAGAAGCAACTAAGTCTTTATGAGATAGAATTAAAAAGGAAAAAAGTCTTTCAGCCTACAAATGCCATTCTTTGGAATTAAAGATTAGTATGAACTGGCTCAGTCAGAGACAGCAACACTTTGACAACAGCACATATTTATGAGCTCATAAATTTGCCAAAACCCTTTTATATACATTATCTCATTTAAGCCTCACAGTAATCCCCATTTTATAGATAAAGCAACTGAGACTTAAAAAGATAAGCTGTCCATGTAGCAAACAGCTCAGATTTTTTGTGTGCTCCACCCAGCCATAATGGCTAAAAGAATGAAAATAATTCATGCCTTGTGATCCTTGCAATCTCTACCCCAGGGTCCCTGTTAGGGCAGAGTGAGTCACTGATGGCTACTCCTAAGCTCATACCTGCTTTTCTACAGAAAAATGCCAAAAATCTGCTCTATGTCTGCTTCTCCTGAAATTCAGAAAAATGAATTCTCAGGACTTTTATAACCACCTGCTTTAGATGTTTTAAAACTGGAGTCTAAATTCCCTGTTTCTGGCCAGGTGCAATGCTCATGCCTGTAATCCCCGTACTTCGGGAGGCTGAGGCAGGAGGAGGCCTTAAGCCCAGGATTTCGAGACCAGCCTTAAATTAGTTGGGCATGGAGGTGCATGCCTATAGTCCCAGCTACTCAGAAGGTTGAGGCAGAAGGATCACCTGAGCCCAGGAGGTCAAGGCTGTGGTAAGCCATGATTGTGCCATTTCACTCTAGCCTGGGTGTCAGAGTGAGACCCTAACTTAAAAAGAAAAAAAATCCCTTTTTCCAATGTTGCTGTGTGACTAAGATGCAGAGGAAGTGAGCAGAAGAGACTACTTTCATCTCAAGGTTGATGGGTGTCCACATTTTAGCAAAGTTAACCATAATTCAAAAATACAATTTTTCTGCAGAATTCTCTGGGGAAAACTTTCGGCCACTTTATTGTTTCAGTTCACTTTTTAAACACCATACTGTGCTGCAAGCAGGGATAATGTATTTTATTTCTCTCTTCCAGAGGTTTCTAAGTTATTTACACATCAACCTTTGTTACAGCCACCACGAAACCCAGAAGGAACTCTGTAACTTCATCTTTGCCCATGTTCTGTTCACCCTTCAAAATTTCCTTCCAGTAAGAGAGTATAGTCCACGTGGCTCATGGACTTGGCAAAGGAATGTAGAAACAGCACACTGAAACACTGCTGGTAAGAATCTAAATCAGGGGGCAATTAAAGGGAAACTATTGGTGACTTTTGACTCGGCACTTCTACCCCTGGAAAGGTATCCTACAGAAACATTCCCCTAAGTTCATAACAAAATGATGTGTACTCAAGGACTCACTGTAGCACAGTTTCCAACAACCATTAAAAGAGATAAGTTGGGGTAACATGCAAATACACAGGGGAAATGCCCAAAATATATTAAGCAACAGAGAAGAAGCAGAATTAAATGTATTGTAATAGATGTATTTTTTGTTTTGTTTTGTTTTTTTAGAGACAGTCTCGCTCTGTCACCCAGGCAGGAGTGCAGTGGTGTGATCACAGCTCACTGCAGCCTGGAACTCCAGGGCTCAAGAATACTTCTACCTCGGCCTCCCAAGTAGCTAAGAACTACAGGTGTGTGCTACCATGCCTGACTAATTTTTTTTTAATGTTTTGTTTTTGGTAGGGATGAGGTCTCACTGTATTGTCCAGGCTGGTCTTGAACTTTTGGCTTCAAGCTATCCTCCTGCTTCAGCCTCCCAAAGCACTGGGATTATAGGCATAAGCCACGAAACCCAGCTCTGGAGTGGAATTAAAGTGGACTTTCCCTATGTATTTTATTGTGTTTTTCTGTTATGATTTTGATTAATCTTACATTATTTCTAGAATTAAAAAGCAAATTTTAGATATTTATTTATGTGCTCTTTTCCTTCAATTTGGAAACAGCTAATGCTCCACCTGTATTACTACGTCTAGTAATAGCAAGGATAGAGTGTCACCTGCAGAAGTTTGCACTCCCATAGAATGACAAAATTGTGCTTAAAAAGGTCATGAAAGGTCACTTACACTATTCTGATAAATGTGGCCATGTGCTGTACCTCATACCTGTAATCCCAGCACTTTGGGAGGCTGAAGTGGGAAGGTCACTTGAGCCTAGGAGTTCAGAGCAACCTGGGTAACACAACAAGACCCCATCTCTAAAAAAACAAACAATATTCTGACAAATGATATCCCAGCCCACATGCTGATTAAATACTTGCAGTGACCAAGAAAATCTCTACCTTTTGAAGCAGCCCTTGATGTCTTCTAGCTTTGCTGTGACATTCCTGAAGAAAACATTCAGGAATGCCGACTGGTCTATATACCAATATCAACAACATGTCAGGTTAGGTTGATGGGATCATTATCACATTCAAGAAAAGTAACATTGTTCCTGATTATCTAATATGTAGCTCCCATTCAAATTTCTTCAGTTGTCCTCAAAATGTCCTTTACAGCTTTTTTAAGTCTAGGATTCAATCATTTGGCTGTCGTTTGCATTTGGTTGTCATGTTTCTTTAGTCACCTTTAATGTAGATCAGCCCCCCACCATGCTTTTTATTTTACCTTTCATAACATGACATTTTTGAAGAGCACAGTTCAGTTATTTTGCAGTATGTCTCACAATCTGGATTTGTGATTATTTCCTCATGGTTAGATTTAAGTTAAGCATTTCTGGCAAAAACTCTATACCAGTAATATGTGTACTTCCCATTGAATAAGGTTGTCTCATTATATTATCTCTTTTCCTCATCTTGTTGCCGTAGATACTAAATAAGCATTATTCAATAAATAAAATGTTTACAATAATAGTTACCATGAGCACCAGCTATACCAAGCACAGTGTCAGACATTTAAAATACATGATCTAATGTAAACCTCACAACAAACTTACAAAGAAACAAATTCAAAGTGGTTATGTCATTTGCCCACAGATACACAGCGTGTCCACACATGTACATGTATATGCCAGCACATAAACACACACACACACACACACACAACTTTACATATGATCTCAGGAGTTCGTGATCTTCCTAAGGGCCTTCTAGGGATGAGTTAAGAACTGCTATGGTTGACTAATCTTGAGGACCTATCTAGTTCTCAAGAAAAAAAAGGAAAATAAATAATCTATGGTCCATATAAATTACTCTATACTTGGAAATGTTCTTATTTGGATATGGGTCACATTTCCACCAAAAGCCAAGAAAACAGGGCAATGATTCCCTAAATTATTGTACCATTCTGGTGTTTTGTTTCTGCAATGAAATTAGAAAAACAAAGACAATGTGGAGAATTTTTCATAAAGCTAAATATATTTTTAAGAGATAAAAGGAGACATTTAAAATTTACTATATGAAAATAACTACTGTCCACAGCTTATCTAACTTTATTTTTTATAATTTTACTTATCTGCAAAATTCAAAAGTCTGAGACCCACCAATTTAGGGAACTCCATGCAATTAGAATGATTTTTTGAGAAACTAACGTGAGTAAAGAAAGTCAAGCCCAAAAAGAAACCAGATCTGAAATAGTTCTAAATTTCCCCTAAAAGTCATCCACAAAACATCTCAAAGACTTCAGGTTTTTTAAATGGAGAAAATATTTTAATGGATTTGTTAAAGGCATTTTACATTTGGCATTTGTATTACTACTAACTGTCCTCTTCCATGTATTGGGTCTGCTTCTACATTTGGTAATCCCAGCACTTTGGAAGGCCAAGGCAGGAGGATCACTTAAGCCCAGGAGTTCAAGACCAGCCTGAGCAACAGAGCAAGACCTCGTCTCTGCAAAAAACAAAATTTTTTTAATTAGCCAGGCATGGTGGCGAGTGCCAGTAATCCCAGCTACTCGGGAAGCTGATGCAGGGGAATCACTTGGAACCACGAGTTGGAGGCTGCAGTGAGCCATGATTGTGTACTACATTCCAGCCTGAACAACAGAGTAAGACCCTGACTCAAAATTAAAAAAAAAAAAATGTGACACATCCAGCATTGTACAGGTAATAGATAAGCAGTTCCTAGGCCTTAAAAAGCCTCATCCAGAGCTCTCTTCTACTGTGCCATGCCACACCCAACACATGAACAGGAAGAGTGAGAGAAAGCTCTTAGATGTCTTCCAGGAGCCTCAAACTCTACATGTCCAAAAGTTCTCCCTTCTTGAAGACACAAGAAAACCTGGTCCCTATTCAGTGTTCCCTTTCTCTTCTCTGTAAATGTCATTCCCCACTGCTCAAAAAAAAAAAAAAAAAAAAGCTCAAGTCATTCTTGACTCCTTTTCTCCCTATCCCCACATTCAGTCAATCAACAAATCTCATCAATTATAACTTTCAAATTTAACATCTCTCCAATCTCTTCCCTTCTCTCCAAACCCTCTGTCACCAGCCTAAATCTAAGCACCGTCATTCCTCATGTAGACTACAAAAATGATTTGCCACTTGGTCTCCACATATTCACTCTGGCCAAGGCTTTCCTACAATTCCTTCTCCACTTAACAGTCAGACTGATGCTTTTAATATCATTCTACACATGACATTCATCTAGCTAATTAAAGCCCTTACTAGGTAGTCACTGCCCTTAGAATAAAGACCAAAATTCACCTGTAGCCTCGGTCCACCTCTTCAGCCTCATTCTCCTTCATTCTGATATACCTCCCCTTGCTCTGCTTCTACAAACTGACTAAACTCCTTTCAAATCCACATACTCACTACTCTTCCCTTTGAACATGTAATTCCCTCTGCCAGAAACCGTCCCTCTGCCAGAAACCGTCTTTGTCCCACTCTAAGCATCTCCCACTGCCATCCTGAATTTCTGCTTCCAATCACTCTCAAAATCTCTTGAAATGTCACTTCCTACAGGATTGCCCTGATTGCCCCAGACAAGGGGAGAGCACCATGTTAGGCAACCCCCTTTGAAAGCGGTATTCATCACTCTTGGAATTGTTCACTAAGTGCCTCCCCTGTTAGAGTATTTGCTCCATGAGGACAGAAGAAGCATTTCTTTTCATTGATTTATCCACAGTGCTTAGCACACAGTAGCTGCTCAATTATTATTGTCTGTCAGAATGATAGGTTGGGGTCAGATTATAGAGGACTATAACATTAGGCCAAGTAAACCAAGGGACAACAATCATTATCCTCTGCAAATACGTAAACTGAAGCAGAAAGACATGCATATAGTTATTCAAGGTCACAAAGACATTACTGATGGGACCAAATTTAACCCTCCATTCAGCCCATTTCTCTTCACTAGAACACTAAAATACCTCAGTAGGTGAGGGAGCATTTCAGAAAAAAAAAATTAGGAATAAAGAGGAGGTACAAGAGAGGCACACCTTCTGAATCTGCCTGTCACACTGTTTGCCTCCAAATGGACAGTAGTTGGACTTTCCACACCTAGAGTGCCACTGTTGTTAAGCAAACAGATATAACCACTACCACACTCTTCTCTTTAAGAGAAGGGTGCAGGCTGGGTGCGATGGCTCACATCTATAATCCCAGCACTTTGGGAGGCTGAGATGAGAGGACTACCTGAGCCCATGGATTCAAGACCAGCCTGGGCAACTTGGTGAGACCTCTTCTCTGCAATAAATAAAAAAATTAGCCGGGCATGGTGGTGTGTGCGGGCAATTCCAGCTACTTAGAAGACTGAGACAGAAGGATCACCTGAGCCCAGCAGGTCGAGGCTGCGGTGGCCATAAGAGTGCCACTGCACTCCAGCCTGGGTGACAGAGTGAGACTCCAGCTCAAAAAAAAAAAAAAAAAGGGAAGGGTATAAAATAGGCCCAGGCATAGTGGCTCTTGCCTACAGTCCCAGCACTTTGGGAGGCTGAGGTGGGAGGATTACTTAAGCCCGGAGTTCGAGACCAGCCTAGGCAACACAGTGAGACCTTGTCTCTACAAAATAAAAATAAAAATAAAAAAATAAAAAACTTAGCCAGGCATTGTGATGGGTGCCTGTAGTTCTAGTACTCAGAAGGATGAGGCAAAAGGATCTCCTGAGCCCAGGAGATCAAGGCCGCAGTGAGGCATGGTTGTGCCAAATGCACGCCAGCCTGGACTACAAAGTGAGACCCGACTCAAAAAAAAAAAGAAAAAAAAAGAAGTGTATAAAGCAACAAACTTCTTTCCTCCACAAAGGAGAAAAAACAACAGGAAGAAAAGCTGTTGCCAAGTATCTTCAACAAAACAAATGGGCAAATGGGTAGTTTGGCCACCTGCATTGCTCCTTAGCAATCAACAGAAAACAGGAAGGGAGAGAAGGGAGTAGACAACCTTCCTAACTCCTGCTGGAGCAGGGATAAGAAAAATATATATATTAAATGAGGCAGAAGCCATTTGAAGGCTATTTATTCTTTGGGAATTATGAGAACACTTCATGTAAAGCATTTAAAAACCTTGCTAAGCCATTGGCAGTTCTCAATACATGTGCCGGTGAAAGGAAGAATGACTTGAGCCCAACTGCAACATTTAATTGTCCACATGCTGCTGGGGCTAAATCATGTCTGTCACAGAAACCACAAACCGGGCCAAGGGGTCAGACTCATTGCCCCTCATCCTGCCAGCACAGACTGCAAGAAAGAGAAACTGCAAAGAAAGTCTCTTCAAAGAGGACTCTGAATAAACATTCACACATTCCACATGCACCGGAGTTCCTGGGTGAGGAGGAGGAGGAAGAGCGGGGACGGTGTTCAGAGACTGCAAAGCGACTCAGAGAAAGAAATGTGATATGCTTGTGACAAGGATAATATTTTGAAATAGAGAGGAAAAATATAAACTGCAAACGGAGAGACAGGGAAAGAACAAAATTTCAAGAGATGTGGGCATGGTAGGGGAGAGAACAGAAAGTACAGGAGAGAAGGGTAAGGTGTCCAGAAGAGCGGAAGCAACAGAGAGATGTAGGGAGAGGCAAAGGCCGACTGTCGATATTTTCTCAAATCCAAACACTGCTCATTGGGTCCCAATAAATCACTCTACTACAAAGTCCATAAAATGGACTGTCCTTTGCATTCAGCAACAAGCAGCATTTAACAAAGTATCACCCAGCTACAACTTTAGAGACCTAAGGCTTTGAAGTTAAAAGGAACAAAATTGGTTTAGCAGCAGAAGACAACCAGTAATTAATGACTTTCCCCCAGTGTCTGACTCAGTTAAGAAAAGGTTTGGCACTTTGGACTTAAGCAAATACTCTGGCATTTCTCCTTCTTTTGACATTCCAAGAGGGGGTGTGGTTGACCCCAGCTCCATTCATTTCCAAGGTTGTAGATTTCCCAGCTAAGACTTGCTCCATCTGTTCTGCAGCCAGCCAGCTGTTTATCACAAAGTAACATACTTATTGCACTAATCATCTCTATAACTCTTACAAGAGGAGAGTCAATGTCATGCAAGTCAGAATGTTTTCTGTCCTGTTAAATGTCAAATCATTTAAAGACAACAATAACAAAACACTACTATGCTCTTGGTTTCCCTGGCCAGGATTACCCTTCCTTCCCTGGGTGCCTTTTAGCAATGGCAAATGAAGGTTAACAGCACTTCTAACTTTCCCTTTCTCTAATGTGTTAAAATGAACCCAGTTTCCCTAATCAATCCCCTCTCCAAACCGTTATCTGTGAGTAGTGACTGTGCCTCAGGAAACGGCAGCTCATTATGGTACCATTGTCAGTAGTAAGGAGCCTATTGCAATGTAATTTAAAACACACAAGCACAAATCTGTCGGCTTCACTTTCAAACAATCCTGAAACCTGCAGTCGGAGAACGGAAAACACTTTAAAAATGCTGCTTCCAGCAGCCTAAGAGAACCTTCGCCAGACACGTGAAATGTTTCTGACTGCCACCGAGTGCACCATTAAAGGACACTGTCACCTCAAATCAGCAGAAAAGGCGAGACAAACGACATAGACATACACACGTAAAATAAAGCCCCACAAAACTTAAACTACTCAGAAGAAGCACGTTCATCTTAAAAATGAATAATGTGTGCTCGTCCAAGCGACATCGAAATGTTCCAAAGTAGTGCGACTACATTCAATCACTGTCTCCATTTCTCCCCACGCATCACCCCTTCCCACTCAAACCTCAGCACTCGGGCCGTATGTGACAGGACTGCAGTCCCCCACCTCTGCCTTCCTCTGATTTTCCAAGAGCGCTTCCCAACATCCTTCCCAGCCCAACCCCCTCTCCCAGCCTCAAAAAGATTGAGGGGAGTTGCGACTAGGGAATTGGCAGGCACCCGTCCTCTGGCGAGGGAAGGTTGCTGGAGTTGTTCTTTGCAGTGACCCAAATTGCACAGAGCGTCTCCCTTAGCAGCGTCTGAGAGCACCTCCCCAATCCCCCCCCCCCCACACCGCCCCCGTCCTCCCAAAAGAAAGCCTTGAGAACTAAAGCGGGAGGAATAACTTGGTAGAACCATTTGAATAAATCGCTTCCACTCACCTGGCTTGGGATTTTTCTCCCCACCCCAGGCATAAACAGAAATGATGTGCAGATGAGTCACGCACGCAAGGGGAGGTGCTGCGATGTCCTGAGTCCAAGGGCTGGAGTCAGTCCCTGCCCTGGTGCTGCTGCTACTCTTAGCTCAGCTGGAGCGAGCGGCAATCGCAAGCCCAGCAGCAGCAGGGGGTGGAGAGACCAAAGCACAATGAATGCAGTGGGGTTTTTGCAATGACATCATCCCTCAGTCCAAACGGCCCCAATAGCCATGCTCGGGAGCCATGCACTCTGGGAATTGTAGTCTTCTAACATTTTGGAGGGACATCTAGGCTATCACCGGAACTACAATACCCAGAATGCACCAAGGTCGGACGCGCCCCGAGCGAAAGAGTGAAGGGGACTCGGCCGCCATGTTGGAAGTGCTGGAACCATTCCGCGGACCCGGGCAGAGGTTTTAGGGTGCGCGGGAGTCGAGTCGCAGCACAGTGGGGACGGTGAGGTGGAGAATAAGCTGACCGTAGAGCCTCGGACACGAACTTAGGAGCCAGGGGGTGGAGGCCGCGCTGGGGACTGATACAGGGCGGGTCCGACTGGAAGCGGCATCCAGAAGCCCATTGAGCCTAGGCTTCACGATTCAGAAGGGGTTGCTCTGGACCCTGCGCCTCCTGCTTCATTTTCTGACTGAGGCATTGAGGGAATCGGTTTACTTCTGGGCTTGGCGTATCTCGTAGACTTGCTTTGCTGAGGTGCGAGGATCCTAGGCAGCGACCCTCTCGACTTTTTTTCGGAGAAGGCCACTTCCACGGATTCGGACTATCCTTGCCACATTTATTTTTGTCTTGTCATTTTTTTTTCCACCCTCTTTCTCGCTCCCCTAAGGTTTCAGACCCTCACCTTCCCTGATTTTTTTTATACAGGAGTGATTTGCAAAGGGGTCCAAAGAAATCGTTGTTGGAAGATAGCCAGGCTGGAAAGGGCTCTGCAAGTAAGAAAAGACAAGGAGCGACCTAAAGGAGTAACACCGATTTAGAAGGACATTTTTTCACTTACTATCGAAAGCAGATTGATGTCTAAGGGTGGTGTTATTGTCGATAGGTCTACTGACGTCTGGCGACAGGTTCCGGAGTAACAGCGGTCTTGGATAAGCCTAGAGTGTATGCTGAAATACTGCAGAGACGTTAAGTTCATTAGTATGGATCACCAATTTATTTTAAATATATGTAGTGTTTAATTTATATGGTACTCCATATATATGATTACTTTTTGAAGTAAGTGAAACTAAAGTTACGGGTCTTTTAAGTGATTTTGACAGTATCACAAAAGAAATGTAATCACAAAAGAAATTTTTTTCTTGTGTTACTAAAACAACGCTGTGTGTTTATTATTTTTCAGAGCCCGCCTACATTATGGCAAGATGGGAAATTGCCTCCTGAAGGTGTCTGAAGGGCTAAAACTACTGATTGTGCTGTTTTCCTTCCTCCTATTTGCACATTATTCTGAAAACAAAATTAACTAGTTACTTTGGGTCAGTGAAGGTATGCCCTTCACCTCTTTGTTAGGAGTGAATAAAATTACAGCTGATAACTGGATCCTCATTTGAAAGAAAAGGCGAGGCAGAGTGATTCAAAATGACCAAATAGTCTCTCTCAGATGTATGCAAGTGATAACTACAACATCGGTTTTTCAAAGAATGACCTTGGATGTCATGTTTCTTGGAATGAGTCACAAGATGAATGGCTTGTTTCATTTTTAAGCAAAGTAATATGTGTTGATGTCATTTATCATACAACAATGAAAAAGGCTCATACAAATATTTGTTAGAAACACTTATGCAAGTAATAGTGGTAAGTATAGGAAAAGGAAAAAAATGTTTACTATTTTCTTTCTAAACTTCGATTTAACTATATAAATATTTTAAGCTTAATAGAGATAAAATAGAGTCCACAGATTTACATAGGCTTAATTTCAAGCTCTTCAGTGATTTTTAGGGATTGGCATTTTCATGTCTTACTATCTTTTATAAACTTACGAATCTTGTTCATATTATAAGGTATTTATATAAGCAATAACCTCAGTTTGAGTTAGGTGAAGACAAATAAATGTGTAGGGGAAAAAAGCAGCTTCCTCTGCAATCTTGTGTGAAAAATATCTATAGAATGCAGTAATTTCTGTAATTTGACATGTGTTTGGGTAGTTTGAGGTTTTTCTGGTCTTATATCTAATGGCATCTAATCTATTAGATGTCCCTATGGAAAAAAATTCCACACTCTTTAAAAATCAGTCACACTCTTTAAAAATGTTTATAAAACTGATATTTGAGGAGTTGATGATACCAGCTTCAGAAACAGTAATCTTAATGTCAGAGAAAACACCGTAGATTAGTAAAACATTGTTAAAGTGGACTTAGGAATGCTTTAGGGAGATAAAGCAACCTACATTATTTTCATATCTCAGGAGAGAAGACATTGATTTGTATTGTAATTATAGGTAGCTATCAAAGAATATGGAGTCAGTTGCTGTGAGAGAAAGGTTTTTTTCAACAGGGGTTAGTGTCAGGATCACCTATAGAGCTCTAAAAATATATAGCTATTGCCTACCCATCCCTGTTGAATTTTCCATGGTTAGAACCAAGTACTGCTTTTTTAAGACTTTATACATAAGTCTACAGCGATTGGGTAGAATAGTCCTCTACATCCTGTATTTGTGTTTTTGTAGTGTGTCACCCAAGTAATAAGAAAAGATTTTAGGTTTATTGCTAATTATCCCCATGAATGAATTCTGAAAATGTGCAGATGAAGAATTCACCTGGTGATTGATTTACACATGACAGTTGCAGGATGGGAAGGGGAATAAGGGGAAAGGATATCAATTGTAGCCTTAAGAGGACCACGATATCCTGATTTAACCTGTATATTTCTTTTCTTTTTTTTTTTTTTTTTTGAGTTGGAGTCTCACTGTCACCCAGGCTGGAGTACAGTGGCATGCTCACGGGCATTGCAGCCTCAACCTGCTGAGTTCAGGTGATCCTCTTCCATCTCAGCCTTCTAAGTGACTAGAACTACAGGCACGTGCCACCATGCCTGGCTGATTTTTTGACTTATTGTAGAGACAAGGTCTCGCCAAGTTGCCCGGGCTGGTCTCGAACCCCTGGGCTCAGGCAATCCTCTCACCTCTGCCTCCCAAAGTGCTGGAATTACAGGTGTGAACCACTGCGCCCAGCTTATATATTGCTTAGAGTGAAGGTTTAGCCTAGTATTAAGTCTAATGATGAGACACTTATCCAGTCAGAGCTCAATGCTATGATAAAATTATGATAGTTACGCAAAAATATGAAAAATTGAAGTATCTGGAAAGAGACAAGATATTTCATTTTTAGGGTTTTTGAAAAATAATTTGTCTTTAATAACTCCTTGCCATAAATCTTAAATTTTTTAGATTATTGATATTTTCTTAGTATTCTTGATAAATAATATATCATAGGGTATCTTTTAGGTCATAGAGATCCCTTTTTGAACTGAGAAACCTTCAAATCCTCTATTTTTACAGATAAGGAAATGGACACAATGAAATAAAAAATTGCCAGTGATTAACTGCACACTATAGAAAGAGGCAGAGCTAGAATTAGAATCCAATTCTCTTATCTGTTCATTGTCTTGAATGCTATAGCAATTTTGCCATTGTTTCTCTTTACTCTAAGCATTAGATTTTTTTCTCATGATAATTTCGAATTTTAATTTCTTCTATAATTCAGTATTTATTTGATTTTGATGTTGGAATCTCAGACAATTTTTAAAATAGTAGTACATATAAAACATGCTTTACATTTTCCTTAAGCTCTTAATTTAAACAATTGAGTATGAACTTCAGATACTTTAGAGTGGTATTAATAAACTTGTTTTCAAAATGGTTTCACATAAGCATTTAATTTTTAGAGTTTTCTCTTTACAGATTAGGGCATGGACTGGTTAAGTGACTTGAGGTCATACAGGAATATATTGTTCTGTTCCTAATTCCCATCAAGTATACTGTTATGTAATCTTGCTAACAAATTCCCTCTTCTGAAGTAAAACCATGTGAAGTATTTTTCAGATATGCAAGCCATTCTGAGATAAATCAGTAGAAAACCATGAGTTTTTGCATTATTTTTGCTATTAAAAATGTAGGTAATTATTTTATTTTCTAGTTCGTCAGTAATCTAGTTCTAGACTTCTGAAGACATCATTTGTCCTGTGATTATTTGGTCAGCTAATAAAGTTATTATTTCTAACAAATAATAAAGTTGTTAATTTAGATTTAGTCTGTTTTAATGTGGATTAATAGCATAGAGAATGAATATAATTCAGTAGGTTGGAGGCCACTGGAATTAGTTAGCTATATGCTCTTTTTACCAAACTATCCCAAGTCATTGAACAAGTTAAAATTCTAAATGTAAATACATAAATGCAAATCAGTAGAACATAGACTCCTCCAGTGATGGAATCCTAGGATTAGTGTTGTGGGACTTGCTTTGAAGACAAGCCTCCTTTGAAAGGGAGAATTTTAATGCAATTAGACTTCAAAAAGATTTTAGCTTGGTGCTTGTGCTCCTAACGCTGTGTCACCATGGTCAAATTGTCTTGCTAAACTGTATCAGTGTAATTTAGAAAAATTAGATATATTGTTGGTGTTTTTTTTTTTTTTAGCTCCAATTTCTTTGTCTTAATAAACTTGTTTGGGGTCTTTACATTATAAATTCTGCAACATTCTTTCATCTGTATCTGCTGAAGAATAAGGTAAGACCCAAGAGAACAAATAGTTGAAATAATTAAAGCAGCCTCAAGATTCAAACACTTAATGCATCTGTCTTTAGAGGGGTGAGGCCCTAGTGGAGATGGTATATGAAGACTGACTGGGGTTTTGAATATTAATTCATGTCAGTGGCCTGGATTCCTGCTGCTTCAGTTTGAATTCTTGTATGGTTTACTGAGTATGACAAAAATTTGTAACATGCTAGACATCAATGTTGATAGCAAACTCACTGGAGTGTTGGTGAGGATCAAATAATTTTTGTAAAGCAGAGTATTTGGGAACATGGTAAATTTATTGTGGATTTTTTTTTCCTGGGTCACAACAGGAAATAACTTTTACTTTTAAAGTAGACTTAGTAGCTGGGACTCCAAGGACAGGGATTTCCTTCAGAGATACTGTTTTTGACAATTTGTAAGTCAAATCTGTGTGACAAATTCTTGTCAAGATACAGTTCCATTTCTTCATTTGAGATTGGTGATAAAAAGCACCAGTCTTTTTTCAGCACATACCTACATAAGTAATGTGGCATGCCTGAGTTACAATACTGGGAGATAATGTTAGTGCCTGGATGGCTGAAGTCAAAAGGATTATATAATAAAGAATTTTTGCCCAGCCGGGCATGGTAGCGCGTGCCTGTAATTCCGGCTACTCGGAAGGCTGAGGCGGAAGAATCGCCGGAGCCCAGCAGGTCGAGGCTGCGGTGGCTGGGAGCGGCCACTGCACTCCAGTCTAGGCGACAGAGTGAGATTCCAACTCAAAAAAAAAAAAAAGAATTTTTGCCTGTGTAACCTGAAAATGTTAGGAATTTTGTTTGAGTTTGAGGTCTGTTGCTCAGGCTGCAGTACAGTGGCACATTCACAGCTCACTACAGCCTCAAACTCCTGGGCTCTGGTTATTCTTCCCCCTGAGCCTCCCAAGTAGCTGAGACTATAGGCATTAGCCACCACACACTAGTTTTTTGACTTTAGAAATGTCTTGCTACATTGCCTAAATTGGTCGCAAACTGGGCTCAGGCAGTCCTTGCCTCAGCCTCGCAAAGTGCTGGGATTATGGGCATGAACCACTGCACCCAACCACAAAAATTTGGTCATGAAATCAGGCTCTTGCCTTTTTTTTTTTTTTTTTTTAGTTTTTTATTTTAAAGATGTGGGGTACAATTCAGAGTTAGGTATACAAATGTTTATTATGCAGGTACCCTTGATGAGGTGCACCCCTCCTCCCCTGGCAGTTTCTCACTCCCGCCAATCCCTTTCTAATATTAAGATAATTGTTTAAGGTCTGCTTGTGAGTGAGAACGTGGTACTCGGTTCTTTGTTACTGTGATAGATCACTCAGTATTATAGACTCTAAGTTCATCCAAGTTGCTGTGAAGTTCATAATGTTGTCCTTTATGGCTGTGTAGTAGTCCATTGTGTATATGTACCACGTTTTTTAAAATCCAGTCCTGTTTCAATGGGCAGCACAGTTGGTTCCATGTTTTTGCTATTGTGAATAATGGCTCTTGTCTTTATTGAGGATGACTGTAGTGTTTATATGGGTCTCACGTGTCACCCAGGCTGGAGTGGTGCTATCAGCACACTAACATGGAACTCCTGGGCTCAAGCAGTCCTCCCACCTCAGCCTCTCAAAGTGCTGGGATTACAGATGTGAGCCACCATGCTCAACCATAATCACTGTAATTAATTCCTTAAGGGAGAACATTAAGTGTTCTAAATCATGAAAAATACTAGAATTGTTTCATGCCTTACAAGGTTCTGAAGTACTGCCTTTATATTCCAAACTATGAAGTTTGGGAGAACCACTGTCATACTGTCCGCCTTTCTGTTCCAAAATAAAATCGGTTTTCTTGCCTCCCTAAAATGAAATGCTGACAAACCAAAGGTGGTATGGACCCATCAGTTGCATTAAAAATTAATCAGAGTTGAGACAATAAAGGGAAGAAAAAAAAAACATTTTACCAAAAAACTTCAAACTTCACTTTAGATTGAGTTAAATGTTTCTAAAGTCTACATTTTTATAAGTGGACACATGAGCATATTATAGAGAGTTTAGCAATTGGAGTTTCTCTGCAGAAGATATTCATTCTAGACAGAAAAAAAAATAAAACTTGGATACTTCATAAACATTTTTACCTTGAGTTAGCATTCAGGAAACAAGAAGTCTTACTTTTAGTGATCGAACTTGTGTTTGTAACAAGTTGGCATAATTTAGCTGCTGGGCGTAATATGCCACTGGAGAGGAATGTAAATATCTCAAGGAAAAGATTATTTTATTTCTCTATCTTTAATAGGTTTGGATAATTAAGGGGCACTAAAAACATTTCTTTGCAGGAGTAAGTATATGAAGATGAACTTACGGAACAAATATACCAAGGGTGCCAAAAAATGTACACACGTTTTAAGAGATGTTATCTGTGTATTATATTTTGCTGTAATCAGGAGCATTTGGATGCTGAAGGTCACCACTTTGAGCAACTCTTGTAATTGCAGAAGTCAAACATTACTTGTATTCATCTTTTGTTACCAGTATATATTGAGTATTACAATTTTAATACAGTATTTTCCTCTCAAAATATGAATACATCTTTTGGTACCCTCTGTATTTGTGAATATAGCCATTTAAGGAAATTCAGACATGCAGAGATGTTCAGCTATAAGCAATTATGTAAGCAGACATATTGAATCCTAATTTGATAGAGAATCTTTAAGAGTGCTGTTTGTACATGTGCTTGCTGTAAAGGTTAAACCTTTTGAGGAGTGTTTATCAAAGTCACCCTCTTCACACCTAAACTCCTGGTTTGATGAATTTAGCATATATCAAACTGAATATCCTGGGGACTTGTTGAGCTACTCCACCACAAGAAGATAAAATTCAGTAACCATAATCCTCAAGGTACCTAAGTGATAAAATTTTTAAAGACTGAGCTAAAATAAAACTCGGTTTTCTTCCTTCCCTACCCTTATCCACCAGACTTAGTTATTTTTTATTTATTTTTTGACAGGATCTTGCTATGTTGCCCATGCTGGAGTGCTGTGACTGTTCAGTGTGATCATAACCTACCACAGCCTTAAAATCCTGGGCTCAGGTGATCATCCTGCCCCATTCTTCCAAAGTAGTTTGGACTGCAGGGATGCACTACTGCACCCAGCATTGGCTTCAGCAGTTTATGTATTATGTGAGATCTTTTATCGTTTCTTAGTACTTGTTTCCATAAATCTGCACAGTATGTATTCTCTTGGCTCAGTTATCAGCATGTGTAGAGCCATTTCCTTGTAAATGTTTTGTGTTTTATATGTAAGCAAACTAAAAAAACATTTCAAGTTTTTAAACATGCTGAAATAAAACAGTTGCTGTACGATCTTGTTTTTGCCTGTAAGTAATAATGTAAAACATCATGATTGCAGATATATTTACAGTACTTTCATTACAATTGCAACTAAATAGCATGTGCTGTATATAAATGACTTTGGCCGGGCTTGGTGGCTCAGCCTGTAATCCCGCACTTTGGGAGGCTGAAGTGAATGAATTGCCTGAGCCCATGGGTTTGAGACCTGCCTGGGCAACTTGGCAAGACCTAATCTCTACAATAAACCAAAAAAAATTAGCCGGGCGTGGTAGCACGCACCTGTCCAGCTACTTGGAAGGCTGAGGCAGAAGGATCGACGGAGCCCAGCAGGTCAAGGCTGCGGTGGCCGGGAGCATGCCACTGCACTCAGCCTGAGCGACAGAGTGAGACTCCAAGTCAAATAAAATGAATAAATAAATAAATGGCCTTTACTGATCATATGCTATTTATCTGTAATACTTAAAATAGTATGATGCATCATTTACTCATTTTCAGCAGTTAAAAATGTAAAAGTTAAGTGTTACTTTTCGTGATAAACTTTACATTTATTTCTTTTTACACTTGACAACCTAAATGCAGTGATTATTTCTGCTCTGTTTACTCTGTATATCTTTTTTCTTTTTCTTTTTTTTTTTTTTTTGAGTCAGAGTCTCACTCTCGCCCAGGCTGGAGTGCAGAGGCACGCTCATGGCCACCACACCTCGACCTGCTGGGTTCAGGTGATCCTTCCACCTCAGCCTTCCAAATAGCTGGAATCACAGGCATGTGCCACCACACCTGGCTAGTTTGTTTGGTTTGTTTGTTTGTTTGTTAGAGATGAGGTCTCATCATGTTGTTCGGGCTGGTCTCAAACCCTTGAGCTCAGGCAATCCTGTCGCCTTAGCCTCCCAAAGTGCTGGGATTACAGGCATGAGCCACTGCACCCGGCACTCTGTATATCTTTAATGTTGAGCATTATACCCCTTTCTTGAGTCTCAGTTCCATGACTGTTCCATTTTTAGTATTCGTGTTTGTCTTTCTAAAATTGTCTTCTGTTTCTTACTACTCCTGAGACAATTTATAAGCAGTTGTTGCTTTTTAACTGGCAGTATATTTCCCTTAGAAGTATTGCTAGATTTTCTCATTTTTCAGGATTAATCTGAATTAATGTAGTAGCAAGGAGAAGACATTTCAGGGATTTGAAGAGTGAATGAATGGGAATGAGAAAAGTGGGTACTAAATGTAGATAACTTCTTTTCAAAGCTTTGATTCTGAAAAAGGCAAGAAATAATGGGTTAAAAGGCAAGACTAGAAGGGTTTATTTAAGACAGGAAGAATGGCATCATATTTAAATTTCCCTACTTAGGGGCCAAAATCACATTCTACGTCAGGGTGGAGTGCTCAAAGGTGTGTGAGGACACTTAAAATTTTACTCTGCCCTGAAACTCAGCCAGAAGATGGAGGGGAGGGAGAGCTCTGAAGTATTTTTGTGACTTTTTTCTATATAGTACTCAATGATTTTCACTTTACAGTTTTTATTTTCTGTAATTTCCATTTTCCAGGTCTTTCATGGCAGCCTATTTATCCAAATTTGTATTCCAAGAATAGTGGGGTTTTTTTAATTTTTGGTTTTGTTTTGTTTTTTGTAGAGATGGAGTCTCGCTATGTTGTCCAGGCTGGTCTCAAACTCCTGGCCTCAAACAGTCCTCACCTTGGCTTTCCAAAGTGTTGAGATTAGAAGTGCAACCCACTGCACCAGGCCAGAATAGTGCATTTTAATGATCCTAGTCCAAAAAAAGGTAGCAATGGTCACAAGCCCCAATTCTTCACACCTGTATCATTAATACTTCCTTGCCAAATGTGACTAGAATCCTCACAATCACTATTGACAAATACAGTTGGTTCATGGTTGAACCAGGAGTTTAACCCTTTGTACTCCAGTATCCCCTCTGAGGGACATTGTAAATCATAGCAAACCACTCTGATGTCCCCTCTTAGGGGACATAAAGAGATTGCTGGTGACTATATGAGACAAATGTATGCAAGTGCAAATTTTTCAAAAAATCTTTTTTTTTTAATTTTCCATTCAAATTGCACAAAACAAATGAAATACATACTGAGATATATGTAAATATATATATATACATATATATCAGCTGGCATCAAGTAGAGAATGAAGTGCTTTCACAGTGGTGCCAAAACTTCTTTGTAACAAAAGGTAGAGCCTTTGTATAAGGCTACTGTATGCATACCTCTTGTATCATATGGTATAACTTGATAAGCAAGTTACTGTAGACTTGAAAGACTTTTGAAGTTGAAGGCAGATTGTATTAAAGTACCAAGAGGCAGACATCTAATCATCTGCACTAAGAAAAGTAAAATTGGAAAATAATATTTTGATAAATTTCATTTTGTGATTTTGTAATTTATAATTAGAAAATTTTTATACATTTAGTTTGCAGAACAATAGCAAGACAAAAGTGAGAGTTATAATCAGCAGCAAAGAAGAGTTAGATTTAGACTTTTAAACATAAGTTAGAAGAAATAAATATTGATGTGGAAGAAAACAGGCAGATGTAATAGAAAATGACAGCAATGAAAGTGTAGCTTTGAATATGTAGAAGATAACGTATCATCAAGTGAAGAAAGGGAAGATGCTACAGAAAAAGATGAGCCTCCAACAAGAATAAATGTTTTACATCCTCTAACAACAGGACCACAAATAGCAAATAATGTCAGAGAACCAACTATTTTACTCCGTATTTTACAAGTAATTAGAGAATAATGTATTAAAAGTCACAAATCATTATGCAGTTGAAAAAAATAAGGAAGAAGCTGTCACACAAATCGATTTGGTGTAAATGGCATGATGTTGAACACCGGGGATTTTTAGCTTTTATCACAAGTATCCTAAATATGGGAATAATTCAAATATCAAATTTGCAAGAGTAGTGGCCAACTGCTTTCAATAGTAAACTACTCTTCGGAAACGTTCAATAGAGAAAGGTTTAGCCAAATCTTCTGGATGCTTCATTTGAAGACACCTGTGTTGAGTGATGGGGCAATCAGAACTTGTATTCAAAAGGCCAATAATTATTTGGAATATATGGATTCAGATTTTTCACAATATTTCATGCCGGATCAGGCCATTTGTTTTGATGACTCCATTGTTCAATTTAAAAGGTGAATATCATAACATATCCAATTAAGCTTACCAAACAGGGTATACCATTTATGCACTAGCTCGGTGGTCCTCAAAATTTTTGGCATCAGGGACCAGTTTCGTGGAAGACAATTTTTCCACAGGTGGGGGGAGGGATTTATGTGGACTCTCATAAAGAGCGTACAACTTAGATCCCTCCCATGTGCAGCTCACAATAGAGTTCGCAATCCTATGAGACTCTAATGTCACCATTAATCTGACAGGAGGCAGAGCTCCACTCGCTAATGTTCACCTGCTATGCAGCCCATTTCCTAACAGGGACCAAAGGTTGAGGTTTGGGGACCCCTGCACTAGCTGATTCAAAAGTGGTATACTTTTTCAGTACTTCCCTACTGTGGCAGCATAACATCTGAAAACATTCAACCTGATCTTCGAGTAAGCACCAGAATTCCATTACGTTTATGTAAAAAGTTGTTGGAAAAACTTCCCAATGCAGCAGGATACCACATGCTTTCTGACAGATATTACCCTAGTGTCCTAGCAGAAGAGCTGCTAAAGATGAAGTGTCATCATTACTGGTACAAAGTCAACTGAAAGGGAATAGCACCGCAAATCAAAAAGGCAAAGTTTTTAACAACAACAAAAAAGCAGTGTTTAGAAAAAGTAGTCTTATACACTTCTTGTGTGAAAGAATAAAGGATTATTATAATTCTCAACACTTGGAATCATGCAGGAATGAAATCTACCACAAGGACATTACTTGGTGGAAATAGTCAAAAAGTCTGAAATTATTCTAAATTATCTTGCAATTTTGAGTGGTGTGGGTTGTACAGATTGATATGCTTCTACATATTATTTTTTGTGAATATCTTTAAAATGATGGAAGGAATTATTATTCTGGGGATTAGAAATATGCGTTAGTAACTCCTATTTGCTGTACCAAGCACCAAAAAAAAAAGAGGGGGGGATTATATCCCATTTGAAACTTGCCAAAACTCTGATTGATCAGTTGAGAAGTGGTTTTCAGGAATCACAAATGCATGTTTCTACATCGTCTTTGGGCAACATACTGGGCAATAAATTACATATTATTAA
>CAUYQG010083011.1:0-11761 GCA_963574415.1 Tarsius wallacei
GAGGAGATTACAGGTCATAGGCAGATTCAAATATTTTCCAATTGTCAATTGGTAGAAACAGTTAAGGTCTGTCTAAAGAATTTGAAATCAGTAAAAGAAGTTTTGATTTAAAATAAAGGGGTGTTTAGGAAGCCAAGGTTCTTGATATGTAGATGAAAGTTCTAAGTAGCAGCCTTCAGAGAAAATAGGTGATAAATGTGTTAAGATGTATCAAACTCTTCCTAGGAAGGAACATCTTTATAGATGGACATTTCAAGGTCACTTCAAAATATGTCAAAGAAACACATTTTGGGATAAAGTATTTTTATTTTCTTTAGGGCTTGCTGGCATGTGATACTATTCCAGAGTGTCATATTTAACATTAACCAGTATCAAGTCTGGTACCACCACTCTCCTGCAAAACAAGTCAACTTTTATTACAGGCAGCAGCCTTTTCATACAATGACAGGACATTGGAGTTAGGGCCTTGGTATTTGGAATTCTGTATATTATTGCCACTGTTTGTTTGCCAGGCTTATAATCTCTACTGTAATGTCAATGTGGGTCAGTTGTACCAAGCACTCCACAAGAAAGGGAGTATAACTATGTATGTTCAAACTCTTCTTCTGTCATGACCTGGGATTTAGTTTTTTAGGTTTCCTTTGACCCAGAGGGAGTCCATTCTAGGTTTAGGGCTTAAAATTTGATTTTTTGTTTACTGTCCAGACAGCATTAAGAAAAACCCCTATATTACAGTGATGTAATATGTGTCTTCACATGGCAGTCAAATGGTGACAATGCCGTTCCTTTTCCACCAGAGCTTTAACCAATCTCTTTAACACCACAGTCTTCATGGCTTTTTGTGTCATGTGCAAAAGCATGAGTAACAATATTTTTGTAACTAAATTGAGAGAGAACATAATCACAGGTGCTCTTTGAAGACATTTTAAACACTGTTACCGGCATAAAATCTAAAGCTGAGACAGGACAATCAAAATACACTGAGCTCTGCATATTTCCTGAAGGCATCTGTGGACAAATTGCTGTTGTACCCTGGTCATAGTTTGAAGAAGTGAGCAATTAGTGGGTCCTCCAGGGTCATTGCACGAGAGGGTCAGAGCCATCAAATGCCACAGGGCACAAGCTATAATTTAACAGAAGCAGCTCCTGTGCTAGGGACAGATGGTGTTTTGTAATGGAATTATGGGAGCAGTGTCATCACCCTATTTGGCAAGTGCAGTCCTAACTCCCATGTCCTAACATTGTGTGGAAAGGCAGTCTATAAGTTCATTAGGAGCTTTGAATAAAAGTTGACTTGGTTTGTTGGAGAATAGCGGCACCACAGACTTGATACTAGTTAATGTTAAATTCTATTCACTTTTTGTTTTATTTTTATTTTTTAGATTGGAGAATATAGTTTATTTAGAAAGTAAACTAGAGAGAGAGAAAGAAAGAGGAGATTCACCTCCCCAAAGTAATGGAAGGGGTCAAAGTTCTATTCATTTTTTAAAGTGTGCACTTAGAGATGTGAAAATACTAATTTTTCTCATAGAAATCCTAAAACAAGTTTTTTTTCTTCTTCATTCCTAGGAAACAAATTTTATTATGCTTTATATCATGTATTTCCCCCAAATAAATATAGGCTTATTTAGCAACACACACACACACACACACACACACACACACATCTACATGGCATATACATACATATTTATGTCTGCATGTATACATACGGCATACACACACGCACAAGCACACTAATTTTTTCTTTGGAAGAAAGTCACCTTAACGCCTCTGAATGACCTGATCTTTTTCTTTTTTAATGGAAAGAGTTGAACAAGGTGATCTTCAAAATTTTATTTAGGCTTTATAGTCTTGGTTATGTTGAATTAAAAAAAAATATGAAGGGGTTTTAATACTTTATGGTTACAGAACACCTCTGCTTATTACATTTTAATTTGTTCAGTGAGACAGTAGTTGATCTTATGTCCTTGCCTTTTTTCAGAGCTCATAATTTAATATATTTGCATAAGATGAGGTTGGAAATCTGACTAATCTCCCTTTACTTGTAAAATACCTTAAGAAAATTTTTGATTAGTCTAGAGGGCCCCAGGGCAAGTGTTAATAATCAATAATTAGAGCATATGGTAGAATGACTGATTCATTTGTGGTCTACCAGCTCTAACCCCCAGTGGAAAAAAAAAAAAGAATTTATGCAATAATATAAAAACAGTTTCTTACAGTGCCAGAATGTCTTAAGCCTTACACTATTTGATTTATCTTTAAAATCTCTTTCCAATTAAACATGCTGATATTCGGAATTAAGTAAAAGCCTTGGAGGGTAGGTGGAACTCTTGCTTTTAACATAATTTAAAACACAGATATCCCAGATTTACCAGCTGGAACTGAAGATTTCCTGAGATGAATTACATCACACATTTGAAAGAACGATGTAATTCCACAAAGCGGCTGAGTGAGAGTCAAGAACAATCACTATCAAGAAATAAGATTGGAGACTCCACAGCACCACAGCACACAGAAGATTTCTCTCTTTGGAGACCTGCAGGTGATTTCAAAGCAGCATATGCTGAAGCAATGATTTAGGATTTCCACACTCAATCTTCCAGCCTACTCAAATGGTTCCTTGATGAATAGAGGAGCTGAAAACTTTGGTTTGCATAATAGTCTCTTACTAGCTTTTATCATTGTAAATCTACATCTCTATGAAATATTCTTCAGCCCTGAGGAGAAGTTTAAGCTTCAAACATGATTTTGAAGTGCACCAATCTGACAGGAAAGCAAGTTCATGCCCTTTAGGGGCTCCATCGTTATCAAGTATAGCTCTGTCAAAACATCCAAATAATGTGCAGTGCACATGTGTCTCCAGAAGAGCAACCATGCTGTGCTTGCGTTTGCATGCACAGAAATAACCCAGTGCCTGAAAAGAGCTGATGCCCATCAAGTGTCTGTTCAGTGAGTGGTTGTTGAAAACAAGGTGCAGCATTTCACTCTTTGGTGTCATTCCTTTGCACCCAGTAATGGGCTGAAGACCTATTTGGCCCACAGGAAATGTGATAAATATTTGCTGGATTTGCACATGCTTCTTACATTATGATTCTTTGTCTATTGAAGTTTTAAGAAAACAGTGCATGTTATCCACATTTGAGCTGTTCATCCAACCCATTGTGCATTCAGTCAGAAAGAAGTCTCGAGCTATTGCCTAGGTTTCTTTGGGATGAGATATATCACATGTGATGACATATATAAAGTGTCATCACATTTCCCAAAACAAAGAAACAAAAGTGGGAATAATTATACAACAAATCAGCTTTGTGCCATTTTCAGGTGCAAGAAGTTATCCATGAGATATGCTTTGAATGCTTGACATTGAGGTATCTGCATAAATTTTTCATAGCTTTATGGAAGTGTAATTGGCATACAATAAACTGCAAAAAATAAAGTGTATATTTTGGTAAGTTTTAGACATTGTTGAAACCATCATTACCATCAAGATAATAAATTTATTAATCACTTCTCCAAAAGTTTTCTTACACTGTGTATTTACTTAAATCTTCCAGCTTTATTGAGATATAATTAACAAATAAAACTATGAGTTCAAAGTGTACAAATTACAGTATAATATACATATACCTGGTGAAAGTGTCTACCACAATTAAGATAGTTAACACATTTATCACCTCACATAGTAACTTACCTTTTTGGTTTGTTTAAGCAAATTTCAAGCATACAATATAGCATTGTTAACCATAGTGTTAACTCATCTTGTGACTGAAACTTTGTACCCTTTGGCTGACATTTCTCCTTTTCCTAGACTTCCCTGCCCTGGTAATAAACATTTTACTCTGTTTCTTTGAGTTCAACTTCTTTAGATTCTACATACAAGTGAGATCATTGTGCGGTCTTTAATTTTGTTAATACAGAAAATGGAAGAATAATGTAAATGAGAACATTTCCTAAAGTCATGTACCTGATTTTAAGATTCAGAATATGAAAATTATTGCAAAATATAAAGATCTACTTTTCGGCAGTAGTGAAAAATCAGGATTAGACTAAATAAAAATAGTCCAAACATGAAATAAAAAATGAGCAACTTCTTTTAAGCCTAAAATAGTAGGTTCCAGCTTATCTATTCCAAAATCACCACCTCAAAGTGGAAGGAACATGAGTTAACTTTTAAGGCAGGCTTTATTTATTTTCTCTTGCAATATTATGAATACAATATTTACCGGACAGAATTCAGACTTGGCTTTGGCAAAACTGAGATTCTCAGTGTCTGAATTGTGGCTACTTTGGCTATATGCATTCAAAGGAAGATTTGAATAAAGTAGGATATGAGAATAAGAAAGGATTATGATAAAATATAAAGTTGATGTACTACTAAGCACCAATCACCTATACATTTTAATCCCAGTACAGAAATTACATTTACTCGTGCAGCATGTGTATGGAGAACTTCATATTCATACATTGCACTAATAGCCTACCTCCAGGAGAATGAGAGCAATCTATAAAATTCACAGGGGTGGAGGCAGATTTTCAAGGATCTGCAAAAATTCCTTCTTCTGGACTCCTGAAGCCTCACGAGATGATGATTTGCAAGAGATTGGAGGTATAGGGTGTGGCCATGAAACTCAGCAAAATTAACTGATTCCAGAGAAAATTGGTCTCATGATTTGGGCCACTAGGTTACATGCTTTTTGAGGTCTTGGTCTTATTAGGTTTGCAACTCCAGAGGATTTTCTGTTTCTGATATTGAGTAAAAGTTCAATTAGAGTTTGTATAACCTGAATTTATTAGCAACATATGTAGTAAATATGAAACATGTACTGACTGTCCTCCAAAACCCATGCTTTGGAAAGAAATCAAAGAAAATAGGAGAGGATCCAAGGAAAAGAATCACTGTGTCTCTGTTATAAAAGTGCATTCCTCTGCCAGGCAGTGAGGTGAGTGCAGTGATATTCCTGGGTAATTAGTAATCCCCTTTAAATTATAAAAGTCTGGGGCTTTCTAAAAACAATGGCTAACCAAGTTCACAAATAGATAGATGCTCCTTCTTTCCCATGCTTTCCAATCACCATAAGAATATAGAAAATGATATACATCATAAGAGTGCTGTGTCACTAAATGAAACAAACCAGACACAAAAGGACAAAAATTATATGATTCTACTTACGTAAAATATCTAGAATAGGCAAATTCATAGAGACAAAAATAGACTAGCAGTTACTAGGGTCAGGAGAAAGGGGAGGATGAGGATTACTGCTTAAGGAGTACAGAAATTTAGTATAAGATGAAGAAAAAGTATTGGATGGTGATGGTTGTATAACATTATAAATATAATTAATGCTACTGAATTGTACAATTATAATGGTCAAAATAACAAGCTTTATGTTATATATATTTCATCACCATTAAAAAGTTTTATATATAAAAAAATCGATGTGTTAAAAGAAAATAGTGCTGTGTCATGGGTATTTATTGTTTTGTTTTGTTTTTTCCCCAGTCCAACCTTCATTCTGTCTTTGTCTTCATTCTATCTTTTCATTTCTGTCTTTTTCTACTAATAACACCTCACTGTTTTGTTTGTTTGGGTTTTTTTGTTGTTGTTGTTTGTTTGTTTGTTTGGTTTTTTGAGGAAGTCCTCCTTAGGGCAAGTGACTGTCTTTACTTCTCACAGAATTGAAGTGTTTTCCAGGATTTAGAACTTTTAATGCTAAATTGGTAATTCAATTTCCCTTATCACATGCACAGTGACAATGATAATGGAAGAAGACAGTATGTGTCCAAAAGTAAGTCAATCAGAATCTTTCTCTTCTGAATATTGAATTTGGGTTGTAAGATAAAACCAAAAATACCAGTATTTGAAACCCTGAATAGTTTGTTCATTGTGTCTCACTTTCCAAGACACTATGGTCTCTGGTTCCTGTGCTTCTGAGAATTGATTGTTCAGCCACCCTGACTCAATTCAACAAATACCTCCTTTTTTTGAATTAACCAGAGTGGGAGTTTTCACTTGCACCCAAAAGCTTCTAACTGGTTTAGAAAATGACCCCTGGAACTGAGTGTAACAAGTGAGATGCTGAGGATGAGATCTTCTGAGGGAAGATAAATGAAGGTTGCAAAAGTATTTCTTTTTCCATGCTTGTCCAATAACAGAAGAATCTGTTATGTGGGAGCATTTTGCTAAATTGTTTTCCTTTGTATCTTGGGACTAACACCGAGTGCTGATGGTGTGCAAACTTTAAAGAATTTGATTAAAAAGTTTTAAGTGTTGGGGTCTCTAGAATCAGTGAGGGAGGAAAACCCTTTCTCCCTAGAACCTCTTGTCTAAAATGGCCACTGTGGGCACAGTGCTCAATGTTGGAAAAGCCCAGCTCCCAACTCTTCGATTAAAATGGGTGCCAGTTGAGGCCTGGTGATGAGAAATATAAGTGAAGAAAAGAAAGGAACCTGGGCCACACCTAGCTCTCCCAAGTCCCATCCCTGTCTGATAAATGCAGAATTGCACGTGCCCTTAGGATTCCACCTTGAGGCAAAGTGCGGACTCTGCAGTTTCAATTGTCATCAGGCAGAGAGCAAGATACCTATTAAATGGAACTCTGGGGATCTGGGCCCATTTTTAGGACTATTTCTAAGAGGCAGGGTATTCCAGACTTGACTTCAACTCAGGAACGATATTTCTGACTGTTTTTCTTAATCAACTGAGCTGACCAAATGCAAATCAGCAGAAAGTCACCTCCACCTTCACAGGAGTTGTATTTTCAAAGACACCCGGACTGTGTGGACATAGAGACCTGGGTTCCTTAAGCCTCAAGATGACCCCATGGGATTTGTCCCCAAACCCAAAAGAAGCAGGTTTCTAAGTGGAGTGTCCCAAAAAAGACAGCTTCCCAGCATCTCTCCAGAAGGTCCTTGGGGAACAGGAGACCAGGCTGGAGATTCCAGTGAGCAGAATCACCACCCCAGAGCTCATCCTCTGCCAGGACAGCGAGTCTTGCCTTCTGACCCGTAGGACATAGGCATTGCTCTCAACTGGTCGCCGTCACCATGGTCTACAGGCTGTGTCTCTCTCTCTCCTTACCCTGTGACACCAGCAACTGCACACTAGGTCCATGGTTGTTGCTGCCCCTGACAAGGAGATTGGAAAAGAGTCTTCAACGAAATGGTGATATTTATTTAGTATTTGTGGTGGATTCACAGTGTTGGTGTCCTATGTACTTTTCTATAGTTTTTTAAAATTTTCTGTATGTGTCATAGGGGTAACCACTGTTACCGAGAATCCAGTCTTGACTAGTTAACACTTTATACAATTAGTGACTAACTATACATGATATTCTCTGTTATTGAAGATCAGTTCTCTCTGCCCGAGTAATCACACTACTTAAATAAGAGGACTTATCTTTCTTGTTCTTAAAACAGCATGCACCATTTATAATTCATGAAAACAATATGAATATGAATATACATACATCTGTGTATGTGTTTCATTTAATCTGCAATCTGAAGATTCCTTGGATAAGAATTAGAACAAGGAACACTTAGGTCATTCTTCCAGGTTCTGCTCCAGCCGCTCTCTTTTCCTTTTTTCAGGGTGACTGAGGGTGTTCGTTGATGATGTTTTGTTTCTTACCTCTTTCGGATTGAAAGAGTAATTTGTCTTCACCTTTTTAAGCTTTTGGAGCATATCTTCAGTATGGCTTTAGTGATAAAGCTCAGACAGAAATCAATTAGAGTACAGAGCAAATCAATTATAAACAATACAAGATAACCCACTGATAAACTACGTGGAAGACACTGACAGCAACAGAGTTAGAGCAAGCTAAAAGTCCACACAGAGGAGGCAGCCAGGAATCACTGAGTTAGCATATAGGATTTCAGAAGTTTGGAAATAAACTTCAGTACGTAGATTGCTGAGATAATCTAGAGTCAGTGATAGCGAAAAGAATGTATTCATTGCATCAAAAGAAAGTATTAACTAGTCAAGACTGGATTCTCAGTAACGGTGGTTACCCCTATGACACAAAAATTGTTTTGCTTGTGTGGAGAAAACTGCCACCCAGTGTCTGGTTTGCTGTGTCATTGTGGGGGGTCAGTTGATGAAGACTCATGCTTCAACCCATTTATAACTTTTCAAGAGTGTGGAAATAAATGAAGACTTAAATGAGAGTAAGTCAAGGCTATTTATTCAGCCCTGGATATATCAAGGGAGTTGGCCACCATTCCTTATGTTTGGTGGAGACCTCAAGACAGACTGGCAGAGTAAAAGCTTCCTAGTGGAAGAAAGGATGCACCAGGTGTGCTCTGACTGGAAGCTGGCCTGAGGAAGCTGGAGGTGGTTCACTAGAAACAGGCATCATGTGTGATTACTTAGAAGAGTGCCTTTGATTTCCTCTGGCCGGATCTTAGTTGGAAGGGGAGGGAAAAAATTAGGGAAGCTGTCAGTCATTGACCAAGTCTCAACCATTCTGGGTCAGTTGCTACAGAAGTTGTGAGTCAGAGTTCTGTTGTCATACCTGGTCTGACCATTGTCTCTGTATATTTAGTAACTCGAGAGGAATCAACCAAGTTTGTCACCATTGTTTTATAAAATATGAACAATGCCCCAGTAACTACCCACCACATGGTGCACACAAAATTTCCCATAAATAATTGAGGATAACACCTAGTCTGAAAATGTCTATAAAATGACCGTGGCAGTCTCCTATAAAGCTCCCAGTTTTGGAAGAGAGGGACCTGGAGTTAGCTTCAGCCCTACACTGGCTGGCTTAGGCAGACTGTTGCCTGTCTTTGGGTCTCAGGTATCTCAGCCATAACATGGAAATTAAAATATCTAAAAAATATTGTTGCATTATTATCAAGTATTTGTATAATCATGAAACTGTAAAAAACAGAAGCCCAGAGGATTTACAATATTTGCTGAAGTCCCTGGAAGTAGGAAGAGGTAGCCAGGGGCCCAGGTCTACACGCAGTCAAGGCTGTTCCCTGAAACCAGGTGTGAAGATAAACAAAACCAAAGAAGGGAGAGGCCTCTGCAGAGCTGGAGGCATGGAGTCAATGTGCCACATTGCTATTTGATAGTTCAGCCAACAGGAACTGTGAGATGTTAAGAAAGATACAGAGTTTACAGAACAATTATATGACTAAAAAATAAAATAAAATTTATGAATCTATATGGAAAGCTCTGTGGTGCTGGACAAGGGATTAACATTCAAAAAGATTTGCAGTTAAGAACAGGTTTAATCTCATTCAAACTTCTGTGGTTGGTTCCTTTTTACCTCTGCAGGTATGATCTATGTTCAATAATCTTACTTGCTTTCAAGGCCATAGCAAATATTATTGAAGTGTGTAGGCCAAGTTCTTTTTAAAAGACCATTTACATTTAGGAAACAAAAAAGATATAACACACTATTTAATCTTAGTAAACCACTGCAGGAATCCTGAAAATCAAAATTCGCAAAACCCCAGCAGATCAGAAATGGTTCCTTTGGGCTGACTCCTCTGCAATGTTCCAAGACTTAACTCCATCCTTCCTTGAGATGGTGTTTAAGGTGTGGCTTGTTCTGAGCCTTGGGTGATCTGCCCTGACACATCTAATGCCCAGTGGAGCAAATCAGGACACATGCAGGTTGTAGTTCCTGGGAAGGTTGAAAATGACCCAGGCTCAAACCAGGTCCTGATCATCACATCCAAAGACAAAAGAGTGACCAGGTTCTCATGCATCCCATAGCCTATTCCCCAGAAAGGCAAGAGTCCCTCAAACACAGGTCATGCACATGACCAGCACCCAGACAACCCTGCTGTGTTCTGCACAGAAAGGTGCTGCATGAAGAGACCTCTCAGCACACAGAACCCAAGAGGAAAAAGTTGCTGACTGGCAGTTACATCCAGTTTGCCACAGGCAGGGCACTGTGCTGCACAATTTATGTACATTAAATCTCAATCACCTCATTGGGTAACTATCACTAATTCCATTTCACAAGCAGTGGTGCTAAGGATCAGAGAGATTACGTAGATTTCCCTCCATCAAATGACTATAGAAAAAGAGAAAAAACAATAACATTGAAAAATATTGGAATAATATGTTAACAACATATTTCAAGATAAGACAATCTAGTACTTCTTGCAATAAATTTAGACATCTCTAAGAAATTTATTTTATTCTATTTATTTATTTTGAGTCAGGGTCTTACTCTGTCTACCAGGTTGGAGTGCAATGGCACAATTACAACTCACCATAGCCTCAACCTCCTGGGCTCAGGTAATCCTTCCACCTCAGCCTCCCAAGTAGCTGGAACTCAGGTGTGCATCACTGAGGTAAAAATCACTCCCAGGTAATTTTTAAATTTTATGTAGAGACAAGATCTTGCTATGTTGTGTAGGCTTATCCCAGATTCCTGTGCCCAAGCAATCCTCTTGCCTTTGCCTCCCAAAGTACTAGAATTATAGACATGGACCACTGTGTCTGGCCAGAAATGGATTCTTAAGTATATATATGTATTAAGTTGCATATACATACACACATATATTACACATATGGATGCAGGCACACACATTAAATTGTGTGAAAATTTGAATGACTTATTTGTATTCATGTAGGATTTGAAATGTTTATCTAGCCAGGTATGGTGGCTTGCATCTGTAGTTCAAGATACTTGGAAGGCTGAGGCGGAAGGATCGCCTGAGCCCAGCAGGTTGAAGCTACAGTGATCATGAGCATTCCACTGAACTCCACCCAGAGTGACAAGAGCTAGACTCCAACTCAAAAAAAATAATAATAATAACAGAAAGAAAAGTTTATCAATTTCACTTGTGAATATAGGTTCCTGATTAATAAATAAAGTACTAGTAGATCTAGTTTGAAAATATAATGTAATAAATGAGAATTATGTTTGTGTTGCAAAAATGTTTCAAAATTGGAAAATTCATTAATATAGTCATCCATTTAATAGTTGTTTTCCTCCCAATGGTCCTTTTATAGGCAATTGATATGTTTAAGGCAGGTACCTTTATTCTTTTACCAAATAACATTTGTTTAGATTTGTGTGTTTACTCACAACCTCAGTTCTCTAAAGAATAGAAGTTGCTCACAGATTCTTCCTTTCCAGAACTACTCTTCAGTGTCCTTAAACAATTGGAAATTCCAGTGGTTGAATTCTCTGGACAGTAAATTTGCATAATCACCCTCACATTATTGCAAATGGGATATACTACTTGTGCTTGCGCTTTTCATACAATAATCAACACTTATTCATGCCAATAAACAAACAAATGCATCTACATTTATTGAATGCAGTGGATAGATGTCCCTCACCAGTATTGTACTGATTAAATAATTTGCAGAATGTGCCTTTAAATGAATGAACTCCCCAGGAAAATATATGTTTTGATTGAAATTGTATTAATTATTGGATGTAAGGTCAGAAATGAGAATATCAAAATTTTGGAAACATGGACATTAGGTGGGTACATGACATATTTGAAACACATCTACAAAAACAAGAATAGAAGTAACACAAAATTGGAGTCCATGTACATTAGTTCCCTAGACACATAATCTAGTTTAATGAGAAGAGGCAATGTTTACCCAGCATGAATGTTGAACAGTACTATAAAAATAAAGCCAGCCGGGCTCGGTGGCTCAGCCTGTAATCCCGCGCCTTTGGGAGGCTGAGGTGAGTGGATTGCCTGAGCCTGCGGGTTCGAGACCCGCCTGGGCAAGCAAGACCTCATCTCTACAATAAATCAAAAAATTAGCCGGGTG
>CAUYQG010083013.1:0-12317 GCA_963574415.1 Tarsius wallacei
GTAATTCCGGCTACTCGGAAGGCTGAGGCGGAAGGATCGCCGGAGCCCAGCAGGTCGAGGCTGCGGTGGCCGGGAGCGGCCACTGCACTCCAGTCTGGGCGACAGAGTGAGACTCCAACTCAAAAAAAAAAAAAAAAAAAAGAAAGGGGAGATACAAAATGAATGAGTAGAGGTTATTTTTAAATGCAATCTTTCTAGCCTCAGTGATCTTTGCTATAAGTATGATCAAGACCAAGAGCCCTTACCACTGACTTAAGAAATATTACAATGTTAGCAATTAACATCATTAACATGCCGGGAACCTGGCATCATGATAAATTAAAAATAAGTTTTTCTTCTCTTGGGAATTTAGTTAACTGCATAAAGAATTTTGGTGTGTATATGCCAGTGGTGAAGGGGAAGACAAAAATCACTTTTATATAAGAGACAGAAGATGAGAACTTCAACTAAGTTCCATCTTTATGTGTCAAATTTGAATGAATCACTTAACACCAATGTATTTCCCTCCCCATTAAATAGGAATAATAAGAGAGTCTTCATAACCTGCCAGGGATGCCTTTGGTCTTTAAAAATAAGACAGATGGAGTGCACATATTTTTGGAGGGGAGAAAGGGAGGGAAGCTGAGAATCTTCAAAGTATGTCTTAGATTCTGCAAGCTTTAGTCATGCTATTTGGATTTAATAGTAGAATCAACACTCAGAATCTTTAGCAGCATCTTGGCTTGTCAGACCTGTACTAAGCAAACTACTCAGAGTTATCTGATTGCATTTAGATTCAGGTGCATGGGTACCAAATTTCCAGACAAGATCAAACAGATGCTTTTATTTTTTAGGCACCATGCCATATAATTGGCCAGACAATTTCCCATCACACCTCTTTTTTTTTAATTCAACCTCTGCTGTTTACCATTTCACTATTATGGAGAAAAGGCAGTTTTTAGGCCTGATGTGCATGAACTAAGCCTCAGAGTCTATTTCAGGGGGAGAATGTATGCACATGGAAGTTAATAGATGTTTTGGAACAAGGTATTTTTTCCATTGAAACAAATCATTTTGAAAAATAAGACAAATGACATATATGACTTTGAGCTCTAGAATAATGAGTATCTTTCCATTATGGTACCATGGGATCTTTGCCTTTGTGGTGTCTTGAGAAGGGTCTACTCTCATTCCACATGGAATGCTCCTTTTTGAGACCCAGCCACCATGCTGTGAAGAAGTCCAAATAGCCATGGGAAAGAGAACACAGACTCATACCCTCATACTGAACTGCTAGCCTGTTGTCAGCACTACCTGTCAGGTGTGTGAACGAGGCCATCTTGGACTTTCCAACCGTCCTGATGACACCATCTGAAGCAGATGAACCGCACAATTGAGCCCTGCCTACATTTCTGGCCCTAAGAATCATGAACAAATAAAATCACTGTTGTTTTAGGCCACTAATTCCGGAGTACTGTGTTACACAGAAACAGATAACTAAACATATTATATTATTGGGACTAGCAGGAAATGGCTTATTCTCATTTCAATAAATGTGGAGGGCAATTAAGTTTTGTTTCCTCCTGATGTATCTCCTCAAGAAATGTATGATCCTCACATGCTGAGACTTAAATAAGAATCTGACAGAGTGGAACCAAAGAAATTCTTGAGTAATAAAGAATATTTACTTTTATTGACTCAGTCTTTGATAAAAGGGATTCCTATGCTCATATGTGAACTAGTTTGTTTTGGAGAGAGGATGAATGTGGGTAAGAGCAAGTGGGGAGCAGCTCATTCAATTTAAAAGAGTCACGTATAGGCTGGGCACAGAGGCTCATGTCTATAATCCCAGCATCTTGGGGAGTCCAAGAGTTCAAGGCTAGCCTGGGCAAGAGTGTGAGATCCTGTCTCTACATTTTTTTAAAATTGAAAAATAAAAAGAAACAAAAAAGGGGAGCTGCTCATTTTCAAAAGACCTATTAAGACCTACCTACAGTAACATGACTAGAATAAGCAAATTTAAAAATGAGCAGTCCTGTCTTCCTGTATATTCTTTTGGCAGCAGTTAGTGAAACAAAGAGCCTTGTGTTAGCATCTCCTGTTTGGATTGTATAAGACCACTAACAGGAATTCAAAGTCCAACAAAGGTGTGCAACAGCACTGAGAACTCACATATTCCTTAGTTGCAGCCAGTCAAGGAATTATCTTTCACACGATTATCTTTCCTTTTATATGAACACTTCAATTGAGAATATAGCACATAGGGAGTGCAGGCAGAAACTCAGGATGTAACTTTTTCCCCAAAACCTAGTATTTTCAGTCTCCGTGGTGGCATCTGTGTTCACCAACTCAAAGCATACTTGGCAGTGAACACAAATACATTTGCATATGCAGGCTCAGCCACACGCCTGAGTAGGGTGATTCCAAAGCAGGGTTTTCAGTTAATGGGTGCATTTGGCATAGTGTTGACATCTACATTGCAGCAGAAACTGTGGCTTTGAAATTACTTAGCTTCCTACTGTTGCAATCTCTGTTACTTTGCAAAATCCTCAGTGTGGCAATACTTTTAAAGCAGGTTTTAGGTTTTAACTATGCCTTGGAACTCACAGGAAGTAGAATCATTTTCTAAACTAGAAGGTTAGGGTACTACAGACACTTAACAAGATGACTTAATGGTAGCAGTGAAGGCAGACTCAGGGTGTTTCTAACAATGAGTTCTTCTATTTTACCTGTTAGCTCTCAAAAGTTTTTCCCCAATCAACCATTTTAAACACACAATTGTGCAATTATTGGTTGTTGATTATAGGCAACTTTCCTATACCAAACAATAGACCATTTTTTCCTCCTCGCCCTGGATGCTGAAATTATTTTCTCTTCTTTTGTCATCAACGCAACTGGAGTTAAAATCAAGAATATAATTAGTGTTGAAGAATGCTTTAATTATAAAATGAAACAAAACATCCAAAAGAGAAAAAAAAGTTCAGCCTAGTTTTTACTTGCTTAGGTTTTTAATGTGTTAATTATGAATTAAGTAAGAGCTCCATTTGAATCCACATGGTCCTTAATTGTGCTGCTTAAAAATTCTTTAGCTAAGAAGTTATGATGACGCATTAACTTTTCTGAGTGTTTACTATGTACCAACTGCTTTTACATGCTTTTTCCCACTCATTAATTCCTGAGAAGCATTCTCTTATTTATATATCATATTTATTTTCTCTTATAGTTGATGAAATGAAAGCTTAACAAAGTCAAGTAGCTTGCTAAGTTACATTAAGTAAACCATAGAGTTGGGATTTGAACCTAGGTCTCACTGACCTCAGAGTTTGCTACACTTAACCTTGTATTTACTGGCTTCTCATTGCTGGTACTGACATTGTAAACTCCAAGGCTTTTCCATGTTCAATCAGTTAGTGAAATCATCATTATTTTCCACCTAAGGTAAACTAAATAAAAGAATCACTGTTTGCTTAGGAGAACTTGAAGATACATGAGTGGTTCTAAAATGAAATCCTAAATCCATTGAGAGTAGGATACAAAACATCCAAACAAAACATCCAAAAGAGAAAAAAAAGTTCAGCCTAGTTTTTACTTGCTTAGGTTTTTAATGTGTTAATTATGAATTAAGTAAGAGCTCCATTTGAATCCACATGGTCCTTAATTGTTATTTGGAGATATTAGATTTCAAAAGTATAATTTCCACAACTATTGCAGCAATAGAGCGACTAGATTTGGGCACCGATGCATTCTTCATTTTGTTTCATGAGTTTATATGGAAAGTGTATTGAAAGGATTGAAGCCTACTTCTGGAATTCTCACAGACACTGTCTCCAGGCCCCATCAGGCCACTACAGACATCACTCTAACAAGCTGCCATGTCGCTCCCTGGCCTTGTTGGCCTCCTTGTCCCCTGGGCTAAGACCACTTCTGTGTTTGACATCACCTATTATTTTAGGCTTGAATATTTTTAGAATGATGAAATTAATCTAAGGAAAATTCAGTTGGGCATGTCAGGAATCTGGGCATCTTTAGGCACTGAAAAGGAAGAAAACAGAACTTTGTAAAAATCTGACTAGCCCAGTGATTTCTCTCTCTCTCTCTCTCTTTCTCTCAGGCACACAGTTGCACACTTGCTCTCTCACTCTCTGTGCCTGTCTGCCTCAAAGGGAGCTCTTGTCCTTATTTGCTCCTCTGATTGCTTCTCATCAGCAACATGAGCTTTTGTTCATCAGCTTCTTCTTATTGTCATTGCCTAGAAGTAGAGCATCCAGCTGGCAGCTTCTAGTACTTGCTGTTTATAACCAATGTTGTATTGCTCTTTGATGAGAGATCAAAAAAATAAATAAAAGAAGAAGAAGGAAAAGAAAGAAAAAAGAATGTCATGTGGGAAACCTGTACCTAAACAGAAGGAACTTCCATTCTGGTGAGAGAATTTCTCCCAGTTCTTAATGAGTAGTCAAGGTAAAAAGGTCCCAGAATACATAGTTAAATGCACAGAATAATATACTTATTCTCCTATGCTAAACATTAATATCATTTTAGTATATTCTCATTCCCCATCCTTAATCTTGAGACTCACAAGTCCTGACATGCTTCTATATTATCTAAACATCACACAACCTGTCTTCAGTCTCAGTCTCATCCTCACCCCCAAAACAGCAAATAAATGTGTGCCAGTGAGCATGAGTCCTTGGTAAAATGGTTTTGTATGGAGCAGTCTGCAAGTTTAACATTTAGGTCTTGGTGTGTCCATCCCAATGCGACGTTTGCCTTTGTTTCAGGCAAGTTCTGTGCTACAGTCACCGAGGCATTTGGTTGTTCAGTGCTTAAGTTACCGGTTTACATACCCCAAAACCAAAATGACAACCTTCAGATTAACTGGTGACTCACGAAGTGTAGAAAAAGAATAATAGAACTTGGCACAGTGCCTGCCTGACAGAGGAATTTCAAAAAGAATGTAGAAAGTAAATAAATTAATAAGTACACAAATAGATTTGCTCTTATTCTTCTCTGAAAGCAAAATGGGAAGAGTTGAAAGTAGAAAAAAGTAGGAATGGATACGTTTGCAAACTACAATTTTGGAAAAACAGAGAGCAGCTCGACAGAGTTGGATATGGTTAAGGAAATAAACTGTAACAGGCACCGCTGAGACCCCTTGTGATAGGACCAGTATGACTTCTTAATATTCCGGAAAGAATAAGCTACCTCTAATAATGGTAGATTAGTGATAACTCAGCTAGATGTAAGTCCGTAAAATAACAAGCAAAACTTTTCTGTTCAAATGAGTTTCACCAACTTAAGAATGGACACAGAAGTACAGATACTTCGTGACTTGCAATGAAGTTACTTATTAATAAACTCATTGTAAATTGAAAATATTATAAATCAAAAATGCATTTAATGTGCCTAAGCTACCAAACTTCATAGCTTAACTTTGCCTATTTTAAATATGTTTAAAACACTTAGATTAACCTATAGTTGGAAAAATTATCTAACACAAAGGTTATTTTCTTTTAAAATGTTGGATATCTCATGTAATTTATTGAATACTGTGCTGGAAGCGAGAAACAGAATGGTTGTATAGGTACTCAAATTACAGTTTCTACTGAATGTGTATTGCTTTCACACCATTGTAAAGTTAAAAATCATAAGTCAAATTATCATAAACCAAGGACTGGCTGTAATTCTTAGTCCTTTAAAACTTAAAAAGACCAAAACACCATGGGTTATCAAACATTTGTTTTTACAGAATCTTACTAATTTCAATGAGTTTATATATATTTTATCTCAGTTGACACTCAAGTAACACAGTGAAACAAGCTGGAAAAACATGAACTTCCTGTGATATGAATGAGGAAGGTATGGGTCAAGAACTTTGGAAATAATAGATTTGTGTTAGATTGTAGCAACAGGGAAAAAAATGAGTAGTGGTCCATTATTTATTACTAGCACCAGAGATGGTAGAGAAGAAATTAACCCATAGTTAACAGTTATCAGGTCAACTTTCACCCCTTGTGTCTAACAGGTACTTGTCTCTGCATATTTTCCTGGGTCACTCCCTCCCCTCCTTCACGCCTTGGGCTCCACGATGTCTTCCTATGTTATTCTATTTGAAATTGAAATCTCTAATTTCCTCTCCCCCTCACTGGAGTTACTAACTCCTTGAGGTACTTTTTAAAAATCAATAACAATGATCACCATCAGATGTTTTAACTATTTTTAAATTAATTTGTTATTTGCTTATCTCCCATCAAATAGAATGTCATTTCCTGTAACAGGTATCAGTCATGGTTATATCACTAGTCCTGAAAAAAATGACTGGTATATAATGGGTAGTCAGATGTTTGTTGAATGACTTAATGAACTTGTTGAAAATACTGGAGGTCTCTCACAAAGAAATTATAATTCACTATGTCAGAAGATGGCCATATATATCTAAGCTAAGAAAAAAAAATAAACTAAAATTATCAGCTGGAAGGATTCTGATGTAAGTGGCCCACAGAATGTAGTAAAATTTTGCATTGTTTTAAAAAAAATCTTATTGTAAAACAAAAAATTTCAGGTCCACTTAAGTTTCTATAGCTCTCTTTTTTTGGCTTCTTTTATGTGGTACTTTTAAAATCGGGATCTGAAATATAGATTTTATTGTTATGCAATAATGAAGTTATGACACTTGATTTGACACTTTCTGGAGAAAATATATTCTGAGCTTCTAGTTGTGCCAAGTAAGATCTACAATGTAGTTACAGCTAAAATTCCTTGAATATTAATATAAACATGTAAAATTTCTTAGGAAGAACTAATTATATAGCTGTCAAAAGACAAATTCCAACAAATTTAATTTAAAGATCTAACTGGCATTTATTTGTGATTCTAGAATCAACAATGCCTCATTCTATGAAATAGAATGAGTATTCTGAAGAGTTAAGCAGGGAAGTGTAGCTTTATAGGCAGAAAATGGCTAAAGAGATCAGAAACACAGAATAAAAAGTGAATTGGTCCTTTTAAAGTTACTTTCTCGATAGGGTTAAAACAGAGGTTACTTCCTTATTTGATGACTTAGGTTGACTGGAATCTCTCTCTCTCTCTCTCTCTCTCTCTCTCTATCTCTCTCTCTCTCTTTAAACTAACCCAACTTGTTAAAATTCAGTATGATTAACTGGTCCTTAGCAAAAATGACTCCATTCTGATTTGCTCTCGTCTATTGGGGCCTAGGGTGGATGTAAAGTGAATTTTATTTAGTGATTACCTAATAAATAAGAACTTTTCTCCTAAAACTTAAATGCATCTAATGAATTTGTGGTATAGGTTTAAAGTTAGAGGTCCATATTGTCTGAAATAGTTTGCAATGATACGAACTTACATTTAAGATTTTCTCCAAATGGTGTAAGAAAAGCATGTCAAAACATAATCAAAAGAAACCTTGCAAGAATGAAAGAAAAAAAATCAAGAGAAAATGAAAACAAAATTTAAGCGAGTAGACTAGTGAATGAGTTGACTAAGAAACACCAAAAATTAAGAAACTTAATGACAGAGTTTTCCTGAACGTTGTTTCAACACAATCAAAGTTTAATTCATGAATATTGGGATATTCAATTACTATACAAAATTAGAACCTGACCCACCTAGTTGATTTAAAGAGAATTAAGTTGCTAAATGGTTGCTCTTGATTCGAGAAGCTATGGACCTGTAGAACAGAGAATGAGGAAAGGTTTATCACTAACCTCAAGACATGGTAGTGTTTCTTTGCTTTTGCCTAACACAGATTCACTTCCAGTTTGGACTGCAAACAGAAAGTGATGTTTCTTCTCATCTCAACATGTGAGGATTGCTGATCAAACCAGAGAGAACAAAACTGGGATCAGGGAGTGCACATGTATGAGGCAAAAACAAAGATCCACTGTGAGAGAGAGAGAATGAGCCCTGCACCATCACATACGCATTCCTTTTATTGAGTGTCTATTGAGTCTAAAAGTATTTTGCATCACACAACAGAATACAACGCAAAAACTGCCATCAATAGGAATTGGTAAATACCTAATAGTTGTGGATAAAGTATATAAATTCAGAGGAAGACTTACTAATCTAGTGTCATTTTTAAAAAGGTTACACAAAATAGAAGAATAGTGGGTGCTGGAACAAGATAAACATAATTATTTTGGCCAGAATGGTTAAAATAGCAGTCCCCAGCCCCCAGACCACAGACTGGTACTGTGGCCTGCCAGCAACTGGCTCACACAGCAAAAAGTGAGCAAGAGAAGCTTCACTTGTTCTTATAGCCACCCTCAATTGCTTTCATTACTGCGTGAGCTCCATCTTATGTCAGATTAGCAGCGCCATTAGATTCTCACAGGAACACAAACTCTACTGTGCTGTGCACGTGAGGGATCTAACTTTCACGCTTGTTATGAAAATCTGATGTCTGATGACCTGAGGTGCAGCTCAGGTGGTGATGCTAGCACTGGGGAGTGGCTGCAGATACAGGTTAACATTAGTAGTGAGACTTGACTTCATAGAGGCCATAATAAATCAATCGCTTGCAGACATATCAAAACCCTATCAGTGAGTGGCAAGTGAGTTGATTTACTTCAATTGTATAGCTGCATCTAGTGGCAGTCTTTGTCAGAATCTGACACTTATTTGAGTCTGTATATGGGCCGCCCATTATTGTATTTACTACTTCTGTATACAGCTACTTTTTTTTTAACTGATGAGTTATATAATCATTTAACTATATATGACAGTGCAATAAATATTATGCACTTGAATCATCCTGAAACCTCCCCCGACCCCAGCCGTGGAAAAATTGTCTTCCATGAAATTGGTCCTTGATGCCGAAAAGATCGGGGACTGCTGGGTTAAAGGATTCAAGAATTCCACAGGAAGGAGAATGCAGAGAGATTAGTAACAAGGTCCACTGAAGGCATTTTTTTTATCTTTAGAAATATGTGTATGTAAACAATCCTAGAGTTTGACTTCTGTATTATTCAACACATCATCCTGGTAGTTTACTGATTTAGTTTTTTTTTTAAAGATTCTAAGCAAGCCATAGTTCTGGCAAACCTCTACTCCCGGCTACTCAGGAGGCTTAGGCAGGAGGATCACTTGAGCCCAGGAATTTTAGGTTAGCCTGGACAATAGAGCAAGACTCCATCCCTCTCCTCCCCCAAAAATCAAAATCTAAATTGTCTAAAGAATTATATTTCAGAGGTGGTAGTATATTTTATATGCATACATATATACATATAGTGTAAAGTTATACTATCTTTTTCCTTCCTAAAAGCTGAGCCCAATCTAAAGTGAATTCTGCCAACAATCAATGAGGTTCAAAGAGAACTTCAAGAAACTATAGTCAGATGAGGCTATAGTACCAGCTTACACCTTGATTTTGCTCTTATGAAATCTTATTATGGGCTGAATTTTGTCCCCAGATTCCCATGTTTAAGACCTAACATCCATTACTTCAGAATGTAACTATATTTGGAGACAGATTCTTTAAAGAGCTAATTAAGGATAAGTGAGTTAAGATGGGCAGGGGGAACTTATGCAGACAGGACTTTAAGACCTGGCCTTGAAATTTGGACTTTTCTTGTATGACTTTTTCAACTTATCTTTTTCCTTTCTTTTGTTTGAAAATGGTGATACTGATACTATACTATTCTTCAGAATTTATTTCCCCTCTAAAACTTATGAAGTTTTACCAACCAGAGGTGTTTGAAGGAAAGGTCATTCTGTGAAAGAAATAATTGTTCCCTTGGAAAGAAATAATTGTTCCTTTGGATGATTTTTTTTCCCAAACTCTTTACTAGAAAAAGCTCACTGAGCACTAGCGTCTCTCTAAAGAAATTAAGCTCTTATAGCTTATGAATTCAAATGCAATACAGCGGACTCAGAGACATTTTAAGATCCATTAGGTTATCAACTGTCCTTCCGTAGCCTACTTTAAATTCTCTCTGCAAGGTGATTAAAAGTAACATTTAATAACAGGTCAGTTGACAAGTAATTATTTAGCACTCACAGGGATTAGAGCTTTATACAAAGCACTCAGAATTAAAACCTCTAAAGTTACATAATGGGAAAAAAGACAATAATATCTTTTTCTCTGAGCATAGGAGCGATATTCAGTACTGTTTTCTCCCTTTCTTCTGTATTTGGGAGAGATAGGTTGTCAAAAATTATGTAAATCATTTATAATAACTTACATTTTTATAATATTCTCTTTTGTCAATTTTTTTTTTACATTCTGTTATATGACCAAAACGTTCTTTCTATGAAGTTGAGGAAGCATTATGTTTTTATATTTCAAATGAGGAAACTGAGATCCAGAATGATAAAATCATTTGTAAATACACACAGCTGGGGGAATGAGCTCAATTTCTGTCCAGTCTCAATTGCTCCTTCAATTCAACATGATAGTGTAGCAGGAATTTGCAAATGTGATGAGCATCTCACTTGCCTTTTGAAACTCTTCTGGGACATGATCTTTGAGCCTAAACTCCACACGCAGCAACTCTGGGTGATGTACCTCTGTTCCCCGGTTCAGTACTGCCCTATGTATACTCTTTGCTATATCAAAGATTACTCTTATTCCCATGGCCACCACCTTTATCAGAGTATCCTGCAATAGCTTTAGGCTGTATCCTGCCTCCACTCTAGATTACCTCCATTCCATTCTTCTTCCATGGCAAAAACACCTTTAAAATGCAAATAAAGTGAGGAAAGCCTGGCAAAGGTTGAAAAACTACTCACTGATACCATGTACATCATTTGAATGATGGGTTTAATAGAAACCCAAACCTCATCATCAGACAATACACCCAAGTAACAAACCTGTATATGTACCCCTTGAATTTGAAAAAAAAAAGTTTCCCAAACTTTTCTGTATGATCATTTAATGATTTCTTAAGTAATTTAGGAAAAAGACCAAAATTATTTGGGAAACTAAAGGGGTAAAAGAAAATTCACACCAAAATATGGTGTTTTTGCCACAAGATCTCTTCCAAGTTTCTTCCACTCCCTGTTAAAATTAACTGTTATAGGAAAAGAGAAAAAATGTAATTAGACTTGGCTCAATTCCTGTACAAAATAATGACTGTCCCTCAGGTTTATTTGACTTCCAAAGAGAACTGTGTATAAGTCATTTCCTGTTTCCCCCATACATTTATGTTCCCCATCATTTGTTGTCCCTCAGTAGAATTTATCTTTTTCTTCCTCTGATAACCTGTTGTACCAGAATGCAAGTTCTCCTTCTTTCTTTTCTTTTTTTTTTTTGGGTTAGTGTCTCACTCTGTCACCCAGACTGGAGTGCAGTGGCCGCTTCCGGCCACTGCCGCCTCAACCTGCTGGCTCCGGCGACCCTTCCACCTCAGCCTTCCAAGTAGCTGGAACTACAGGTGTGCGCTACCAAGCCTGGCTAATTTTTGGTTTATTGTAGAGATGAGGTCTCGCCAAGCTGGCCAGGTGGGTCTCGAACCCGCAGGCTCAGGCAATCCATTCACCTCAGCCTCCCAAAGAGCTGGGATTACAGGCTGAGCCACCGAGCCCGGCTAGTCCTCCTTCTTTCTGTAACCTGGAGATGATATTTGAGCTTCTGTAACTCATTGGAAAGTTGGGTATTCATTCAGGAAGCTCTCATGTATACATGTTAAATAAATTTGTATGCCTTTCTTATTATTAATCAATCTGCCTCATACCAGCAATTTTTCAGTGAAATTTTGGGGTGGCCATGCCCTCATAAAACCTTCAACACCCTCTTTTATCTGGGTTTGCTGGCCCTTCTGTTGTTATCTCCCACCTGTCACTTCAGCCATTTTCTCCTTCTCCCAGTTCCTAGAGCTAAATGGTGCATCATATAAAAAGAGAGGATAAAATCTTGAGTTAAAAATCATAATGAAGGAAAAAAGTTACTAAAATAATGACATAAATCTTGCTAAAGCCCTTCCTTCTCTAATCTTTTATAAAAGGTTGGATGTTAAATGTGAAGTTCAAACAACTCTATACTCTCTTTTTCCATTGACTTTCTCCCAGAAATCAGAACTTTGGTTCTACACATAAATATAAAATTGAGCATGATGTAATTATATATATCAGTAAGTAGTATGAATATTGTTTTATTGAGAAATAGATTTCTTTCCAGATGACTTGACTTAGCTTCCTTGTCTACATATATTACATTTACCAGATTTTTTTTTTTGAGTTGGAGTCTCACTCTGTCGCCCAGACTGGAGTGCAGTGGCCGCTCCCGGCCACTGCAGCCTCGACCTGCTGGGCTCCGGCGATGCTTCCTCCTCAGCCTTCCAAGTAGCCGGAACTACAGGCGCACGCTACCACGCCCGGCTAAT
>CAUYQG010083017.1:0-26150 GCA_963574415.1 Tarsius wallacei
TACTTTGTTTAGGTGAGTTATTATGTGTCTGGGTGTTGGTCTTCTCATTTGTTGTCTTGCAGGGGTTCTCTGAATCTCTTGTGTTTGAATTTTTTCATCACTGATGAGCTGAGGGAAGTTTTCTTGAAAGATTTCATGAAATGTTTGTTCCATTTGGCCTCTGTTTCTCTCTCTGCCTCAGGAAGGCCAATTACTCTTAGGTTTTTTCTCTTGAAGTGATCATTCATCTCTTGAAGTTTTTTCTGTCTTTTTAAGCTTCTTTTCTTTGTTTTTGACAGTTTGGTTTAGCTCTGTGTTTTGGTCTTTGAACTCTGAGATTCTTTTTTCTGCTTGACTAATTCTGCTTTCCACGCTTATTAGTTTGTTATTTTTTTCCACCACAGTATTCTTTACTGCTATTTGTGTCATCAGCTCCTTCCTATTTTCCTTTTGTCTCTCCTCAATTTTTTTATTCTCTCTATTAATGTCTTGATGTCTGTGTTTGTTGCATTTGATCAGTCATTCTGTGGGCTCTTCATTGCTTGTGTTCCGAAGTCTGCTTTCTCAGTGTCTGACCTCCCAGGGTCTGTGTGAGACCTATATTCTTCTTTTGGTTTTTCTTCATTCATGCAGGTTTTTTCTCCCTACTTTTTCCTTCCCTCCAAGTCCCTGTCTTCTTTAATTATGTTCCTCAGGGGTGGAAGGGTTGCTTACTTCTTTTTGTTCAATCACCTATTCATCTTTATGTATATCCTCTTTGTTTAATTGGTCTTTTTTGCAGTTTTGAGATTCAGTTAAGGGGGGAGCTGTGGTTCAAAATCTCTCTGCAGGTTCTGGTATCCACCAACAGGTGTATGGATAATCTGAAACCCACTTTCCACTGCCTTGGAATCTGTCCGTTCAGTGGGGTTGTGTGTTTACTCCCTGAAATAAAATGAGGTTAACAGACGGAAGAGAATGGAGCAAATAGTTGGAGGGAAGAAGGGTTGGAGAGAGAGAGGAGTAAGGAAGAAGAGTGTACCAACAAATGGAGAGAGATACAAAAACTGAAACAGATAAAAACAATAAACCATGACTACAAACTAACCAACGCCCATACAAAAAAAACTAAAACACAATCATGCTAACATACAAGCTAACCAATCTCCTTATTTTTGTTATTCCTTTACATAGAGATATTGCTTACAGAGAGGAGAAAAGAAAAGGAATAAATCAAAAGACATAGAATCAAGTCAGTAAACTAACAGAGCCAATCAAGCACACTCTGAGACTTTTCGTTTAATTTCAATGTCATTTCAGCTCTGATTTCTAGTTGGCTTTTCAGGTTGGTAAATTTGTTCACAGTGAGTCACTTGTCCCTAGCTTGCTGTGAAGGGCAGTTCAGATCACCACTCTGTTCACCACCGCCCAGTTCACCATTCAGATCTGGCCTGTGTCTATTTATCAAGCTTCTGTTTTTACCCTATCGGTGTTGTTATCTTGAATCACCAGCAGGTGGTGGTACTTCGTGCTCCAGATGGTCTTTATCTCAGCTGCTCATTCCACAGGGGAGAGAGCCAGAAAAAAGTCAGAAATGGAAGCGCTGTCTCAAGACACATGGGAGGAGACCCACAGCCAGGCAAGATGTCATGGTGGCAGTAGTGGCGGCAGCGATCTCAGCAGACCTTGCTTGCAGGTGCTTCAAGATCTGAAGGCATGGATCACATCAGGCACATGTGGTGCCATGTGCAATGGCTGCCACAGTGGTGGTGGCAGAGGCTGCAGTGGCTACCTGGACAGCCGTGAGACTTCAGTGGCGTCAATGGCCAAGCTCTGTGTGAAGAGGAGGTTACTGACAATGGGATCTGCAGCACCCGCGGAGAGAGCCAGAGTCTTTTTGTGTTCTCTTTTGTAGAGGTCTCATAGACCAAGTTGCCCCATCGCTATCTTGCCAGAAATCCCGGACTTTTTTCAACATTGAAAATGTGCATGTAATGTTAATGTTGTGCAAAACAGCTTTTAATAAATATGGTCGCTAATTATTTGTTACTAAAACTGAGTGGGTAAAATAAGAGTGCAAAAATGGCCCCTTCTGCAATCTCGACTCACAGCAAGGAATCAAACAAAATAAGCAAAAGTTTTACATCAAAGATTTTTTATGTGAAATGAGACTTTAAAAAATATTAATTACGAGCAGCCAACAGATACATGAAAGAGTGTTCAGTCTCACTGGTCATTGAGGAGATTCAAGTTGGAACTACACTATTACACTTCACTCAGAATGGCCATCATCAATAACTCAAAAAATAACAGATTCTTAACAGCAGCCTGTGACTAGTTCTGCTATAAACATGTGAACTAGGTCAACTGGATTCTCACTTTTGGGAATTTAAACAAAAAAACCCAGAGTCTGTTAGGAATAGGCATTGTAGCCAGAATTATGCTGTTAACTAGTTAGCACACTGAAGCTGCATACAAACTGTAATTATGATGGGGCAAAAACTGGATAAACAGAGGGGACCACATAGCAAAGTTGAATGATGTAGGTAAGGAGAGAGAACAGACATTAAGAAAGTTAATTTAGTTCCTAAAAGAGAGAGGTTTGCCAACTCTTGAAGCTGATTCTGGCCCAGTTTCTGTATCACTACAACAAATACATTTTAGCTAAAATAAAGTGAATCCTTTTTTCTTGGCTAACCAATCTATGCAATAAGAAATACTACATGATTCAATTTGGTCTTGCAATTACACTTTGTTCAGATGCTTATTTTAAGTACTTTCTTTGTAAGGAATATGAAATGATTATAGACATAAGAGTAAGTTTAACTAGGATCTATGATTTTGAATATTTTACCCTCACATTAGTGTTTGATAATTTTGTGGTGGTCATCATATACAAGAGATAAGAAAAATTATTTTTATTTTAAAAAATCTCCAGAGAAGAAGTGCTTCTGTAACAAATCTTGAAAGTGCTGGACACCAATTTTGGAAGTGAGCCTGGGGCAATTATTAGGAATGCCACAACATGATAAGAAATATGTATTCATTTAAGTCTGGATGAAAGGATGTTAGAGCAATATAACAGATGTGTGGAACATATTAAAGGTGCTGATGGGGTATTTTGAAATGTTGTTGAAATGAAATACCATTTTCCCCTTTCTATTTCATCAGCGAATTTCCATGACTTAAAAGTGTACATTTCTAATTTTTTTTTTTTTTTTTGAGTTAGGGTCTCACTCTGTCGCCCAGACTGGAGTGTAGTGGCCGCTCCCGGCCACCGCAGCCTCGACCTGCTTGCTGGGCTCCACAGATCCTTCCGCCTCAGTCTTCCAAGTAGCAGGAACTACAGGCGCGCACTACCAAGCCCGGCAAATTTTTTTGATTTATTGCAGAGATGAGGTCTCGCCAAGTTGCCTAGGCGGGTCTCGAACCCGCGGACCCAGGCAATTCACTCACCTCAGCCTCCCAAAGCGCGGGATTACAGGCTAAGCCACCGAGCCCGGCTAAAATTGTACATTTTTAATTGTTAAAGGAGCAATTTATTTTTCTTAAACAGAAAAGGTCAGAAATTGAAAATAGCAAGTGTGACACATTTAGGATAATTCCAAGAATATGTTGCACTTTTTAACTTTAAAAATAATAAAAATTTATCACAAAAAAAACTTCTAAAAAAGAGAAACAGGCTTCTATAAAAGCATGCACATATATATGTAAAGGCAAGCAGCTATCAGGAGATATGCTCTGGCGGTAATATCAAGGATGTGCATATATTTATATTTTTCAACATCGTGTACGTGATTTAAAGGATGTTATGCACTGTAGTTTGGAAATGTAAATTGCTCTGTCTTCTCTAAAGATAGCTTATTTTTTCTAAAATATTTCATTCACAATATTTATTACTGATTTTATCATATCTGATTTATGTTATTTTCATAAATTGCTTCTTGGTGTAAAATTGTACTCAGTTAAATAGTAATTTAAAATCTGTCTTCCACGAATATAACAGAACAGTGCTGGCATGACATATTTTAAAAAGTGTGTTTGACTTGAGGACTATCATATTTCTGGAACTGGCAGTTCTAAATGAAATAACTTTAAACTGCTTGCCAGCAGAGAGTTTACCTGGTGAGAAAAATACTGGAACTAGCCAAGAAAAAAGGTGTTTTAATTTATATTTCATTAGAGCTACAAAAATGTGTTTTGCTCTCTTGGGAACACTTCTTTTCTATATTGCCTTCCCCAAAGTTGAAGTCGCTTGTTTGCTTTATAGAGTCATAACATTATGAAGCTTTGGGTCCATTTAATTCCCTGTACCTGATGAAAATTGAGAAAGACTGATGCATCACTTTGTTGAAATTATATGTTTATTGAATTTTAAAATATCCCAGGAAAACTTCAAATATGCCACTCTGGAAACTGTCACCTTTATAAAGGTGGCAGAATAACAATTTAATATTAAAGGTATTTCACCATACAATTGTTTAAGGATTTCAATTCTATATTTGCTATTTTTTGAATAGCATGCTATCAGGCTGACAACTTTTTTGCTTATAATGTTTTAAATCAATTGACTTATAATAAAAAATGGTTCATTTTCAACATAAAGACTTTTTACATATATAGTTTTTGCTATATTTGTTATATTTCTTCATGATGAATTTATACTATTATTTTAAACAATTAGGAGCTCTTTGGAATTACTGTGGGGGGCTGGTGAAGGAAACGATCTACCTTGGGGTCTGCTTTTGATGCCCATCTTTTGATGCAGATCTTATTACCATCAACTTACAATTATGAAGAAATAAAATGGTATGTATTTGTATCAACATTATGGTGTATAAACTTTGAATGAATTATCTGATTTGATTATAACAAAAACTCATTGAGTAGTAAGTAGCATATTCCCACTAGCTGAATAATATACTGTTAGATTGTGAGAACACAAATTTAGATGAACCTCATAGAACTAGACCAAACAGTGTCTTCAGTCTAGATCCAATGTTCAGTGAGCCCAGAACTTACTGTTTCTCGATAAGGAATAAAGGCATGTGCAGATAGAGTACTATCTGTTTTCTTGACTCAAGAGTAATGTGAATAGAAAATGAACCAAGTACTCCCCACAATGAAAGTCTTCTCAATGTCATTAACTATGTAGGACACTTTATGTGTCTTTATTTAGACTCATTTCTTAGGTTGATCAAGATTAAGATTCATAAAAGACACACACTATTACATGAAATTAAAATGTTGCGTGTACAACAGCAGATATTTGACTAAATATTAAAATGCATTGATAACTTACAGAACTTTGAAACTTTGGCCTTTTCTGAGTAAAGTCCTGAAAAATAACTGCTATTACTACTTCTCTAATTAGTTCCAAGAAGGGGGAGATGTGAAGGCAAATGGATTAAATTTTTTCTTTTAATTGAACATAGTATTTCTTTGCCATTGAGATGTTTCTTAAATTATAAGGCAAACTATTATCTCGATCAAAAATCCTGCTCCTAAGTGTATTAGAGCATATTTAGTCAAGAGAGAAGCAGTTCCAAAAAAAAAAAAAAAAAGCCCAGAAAGAAATGTATTTTTCGAGAACTCATCTTACTGTTAACAAGAATAATAAGATTGAGTGGATCATATAATGCAATTGGAGCCTGGTCCTGGCAATTATGCATTCATTTACCCCTGAGTGACGACTTGGGAGCTAGAACTTCAGCACATTCTGGGTGTTGATTTCCTACAGGGGCATGTTTATGTTGTCAATGAAGCACAGGCTGCTTGGAAGGCTTTAGATGGTTCTATTGGATTGAGGATTAATGAGGTTAAATTAACTCAGTCACTTAATGCACATTTTATTGAAGTTCAAGCTGTTCAGCCTGTTGCAGTTAATATGAGTGGCCCAGAATGTTGCCAGTTAAATTTAAGTTACACATCAGGGAGGCCAGGTCATTACTGACAGGGGAAAGGAATTTTACTTGGTTATAATATTTATCATAAAGACAGTCTCTTTCTTAAATATATGTATATAATTTTTTTTCTCCAAAATGTCATAATTTGGGGATTTGATAGTCACCTAGGCAGGATTATGGTTTTATCTCTAACTACTTTTGTCCTGATTTTAGAGCTCAAAGTGTTGACTTAAGAAAGTTAAGTGAGATGAATGAAATTTTCTTTTCCCCGCGAGTATTGCATGTGAGGAATATGTTGAGATGGCTGTTTGAGTGTAAATAATATCACAAACCCAGTGTCCTGAAACGCTACCATGTTGTGAAAATATTAGTCAGAAACATAAGGCAAAGTCCTGGCATCCATTTCTTCTTGAATTCATTCATTCACTACTGTTGAACACCTAGTATGCTCTACTGCTACTATTAGTGCTGGGAACACAATACCTCTAGCTCCCCTAGGTTAAGTCTGCATTTAAGCATGTATATCTTATGTAATCAAGGGCTTTGTGACTTTCTGTAGTGCATCACAGTTGTACAACTGTTATTAAAACTAATCATTTTCAGATGCTCATAACGTAAATAAACCCTTTAGGTGATGCAATATTTGCATAAATTGCTCCCTTTTTATTCTAGATTGCAAAAGGAGGTTTAAGACAACAGAAATGAACAACTTTCTCTACCAAAGGGTCTCAAACACAAGTTTTGCTAAACTTTTTGCAAAGTACCATAGACTTCTCATAATGTATAGAGTCTCATCCCCTATTCCATTTCCTATAAGCTGAGCTATTACTTGAAATGTTCCTTTTACTTTTAGGCCAGGTATAATAATATTGGAAAAAATAATCCAGCTTGCCTCTGCAGAAAAGAATACACACACACAGAGAGAGAGAGAGAGAGAGAGAGAGAGAGAGGGAGGGAGGGAGGGAGAGAGAGAGAGAGAGAGAGGGAGGGGGAGAGAGAGAGAGGGAGAGAGAGAGACTAAAGTGCTCATGGCAAGGCTCCAGGAGACAACATGCATACCTGTCTAGAACATCTGTTACACAGCATCTTTCTGCTTCTCTCCAGCTTCTAGTCCAGCTCTTCCCCGGTGTGGAAGTCGGGTTTTATCACCCCTACTGAAAACAGAGCAACTGAAAAGTGATTCCTAGAGAAAAGGTACACTGTAGTTGCCTACCACCACAACAATTTTACTGTTCTCCTTGTCATATCCCTACAGTCATCTTCCAGTAATCCTTCAGCTAAAAGTTGCGAAAGGTGTTTATTTAATACAAATTCTTATGAACTGCCTAGTGCTTTGTGGGCTCCTTAAAGGAATATACTCGAATCTGACCCTTCAGACATTTCGGGGTGGGGGAAGGAGAGACATATAAAGGACAAATAAAATAATAGTGTTACAAAGTGGTATTTGAAAAGCACATAACAAAGGGAACTAAAAGTGAAAAGAAGAGAAACCCCTAACTGTACCCCATAATACCATAATAAAAAAAAACAAAAAAACAAACAAAAAAAACATCGTGAGGAAAAGACTTAAGGGAGGAAGAAGTTTCAAGCCCTTGAACAACGATCACCTTTTACGTAGAAGAGGCCAACTAGTACAAAGGCAGTAGATGAAAACTGACAGGATGTTTGGAAATAATAAACAAACAGTGTAACTGGGTTGTGGGAATATATGGAGGAGCCAGGATAGCTAAGGCTGGTTGGGCAGGGGTTGTAGCAGGCAGCAAGGAAGCATATTATGGAGAGGACTATTTATTTTATGGACATTTTGCTAGATATATTATTTGATTTTTCAGTGCCTTAACCTTTGCATTTTTAAAAAAGCATTTCCCCCACTAAAAAAAAAATGATGGTTAAAACACCTAGCAAAATGTAAAGTCATGAGCATTTTAAGTGTACATTTCAGTGGTATTAAGTGCATACTCATGATGATGTGTAGCCATCACTACTAGCCATCTTCATAACCTTTTCATCTTGTAAAATTGAAACTTTATACTCATTAAATACTAACTTCCTGCTCCCCCATTCCCCTGTCCCTGTAAACCAATTTTGCTTTCTATCTCTATAATTTTGACTAAGTATCGCATATAAGTGGAGTCATACAGTCGTGTGTGTGTATGTGTGTGTGTTTGTGTGTGCATGTGTGATGAACTTATTTAACTTAGCATAATGTCCTCAAGGTTCATCCATAGTGTAGCATATGTCAAGATTTCTTTCCTTTTTAATGTTGAATAATTTTTCACTGTATGTATATATCACATTTTGCTTATCCATTCATCCTTCAATGAACAATTGGTTTGCTTCGATATTTTAGCTATTGTGGATAATGCTGCTATGGACATAGTTGCACAAATAATTATTAGAGACCCTGCCTTCAGTTTTTTGGAATATAGAACCAGAAGTGGAATTACTGGATCATATAGTGATTCTATTTTAACTTTTTGAGGAGCTGCCATACTGTTTTCCACAGCTGTTTTGCTACTTTACTTTGCAGCAATAGTGCACAAAGGTTACAATTTCTCCACATTCCTGCCAACACTTTTTACTTTCTGGTTTTGTGTTGTTTAGCTTATAGTAGCCAACCTAATGACTGTGAGGTGGAATCTCATTGTAGTTTTAAATACATTTACATAAAGATTAGAGATGTTGAGCTTCTTTTTATGTGTTTATTAGCCATTTATGTAACTATCTGCTTGGAGAGACATCTATCCAAGACTTTTGCCTATTTTTGAAGTGGGTTTTTTGTTTTCTCATTGTTGAATTTTAGGAGTTCTCTTATCGTTTGAGATTAATTCCTCTTCAGATGCACTATTTGCAAATATTTCCTCCCATTTTTGTGGGCTGCCTTTTTATTCTGTTGATATTACCTTTTGATGCATAAAATTTTTAATTTTAATATCCTATTTGTCAGTAATTTACTTCTGGGTTCTCTATTCTATTCTATTTGTATGTCTGTCGTTATGCCAGTGCCATACTGTTTTAATTATTGTGGCTTTGTAGAAAGTTTCAAAATAAGTATGTGTAGGTCCTACAACTTTTTTCCTTTTCATAATTGTTTTGATTATTTGATGTCCCCTGAGAGTCATATGGATTTTAAATAGGTTTTTCTATATCTGCAGACATTGACTTTGAGATTTTGATAGAAATTATATTGAATCTGTAGATTGCTTTGGGTAGCACTGGCATCTTAATAATACTAAATCTTCCAATCTCTGATTATAAGATATATTTTTATTTATTTAAGCCTTCTTTAATTTATTTTAGTAATATTTTATAGTTATCATTGTATAAGTCTTTTATCTCCTTGGTTAATTTATAAGTATTTTGTCCTTTTTGATGTTATTGTAAAAAGAATTGCCTTCATAATTTCCTTTTCATATTGTTCATTGATAGTGTATAGAAATGCAACTGATTTTTAAAATATTGACTTTGCATCCTGATACTTTGGCAAATTTATTATTACTACTAATAGATTTTTCATGTATGGAATCATTAGGGTTCTTTACATATAAGATCATATCATTTGCAAACGGAAATATTAACTTCTTCCTTTCCAGTTTGTGATCTTTGCATTTTTTTGTTTCCTAATTACTCTAGTGATATCTTCCAGTACTATGCTAGATAGAAATGGAAAAAGAAGTCTCCTTTCATCTTGATTGTAGAGAAAAAGCTTTCAGTCTTTTGCCATTCAGTATTATGGTTGCTTTGAGGTTTTCATATATGATTTTCATTATGTTGTGGTAGTTTTCTTTTATTCCTAATTTTTTTTTCATGAAAGGATGTTGAATTTTATCAAATGATTTTTCTGCATCCATTAAGATGATCATTTTTTTCCTCCTTTATTCTGCTTATGTGGTATATTATACTGGATGAGTTTCATGTGTCGAACCTTTCTTATATTCCAGGAATAAATTCCACTTGGTCATAGTATATAATCCTTTTAATATACTGATGACTTTAGTTTGCTAGTATTTTATTGAAGACTTTTACATCAAAGTTCATAAGGTGTATTATCCTGTAGCTTTCTTATATTGTCTTTATCTGGCTTTGGTATCAGGATAATGCTGGCTTCAGATATTGAAAAATCCTCTTCAATTTCTTTGGAACAGGTTGAGAAGTATTGGTGTTAGTTTATTTTTTTATTTTATTTTTATTGTAAAGATGTGGAATACAATTCAGGGTTAGGTATACAAACATTGATCATGCAGGTACCCCTGTTGATGAGGTATGCCCCTCCCTCCCTAGCAGTTTCTCTCAACTGCCAATACCCCGCCCCCCCCCGCACCAACACTTTCCCATTACTGCCAATCGCTTTCTTATAGCATTTTAATTGTTCAAGATCCTCTTATGAGTGAGAACATATGGAACTGTTCTTTGTTTCTGTGGTAAATCACTGAGTATGATCGACTCCAAATCCATCCAGGTTGCTGCAAGGTCCGTATATTTGTCATTCTTTATGGCTGCATAGTATTCCATTGTGTATATGTACCACATTTTTTTTTATCCAGTCCAGCTTTGATGGGCAACATGGTTGGTTCCATGTTTTTGCTATTGTGAATAGAGCTGCAATAAACATACATGTGCAGGTATCTTCTTTGTAGAATAATTTGAGTTCCTCTGGGTATATTCCCAATAGGGAAATTGCTGGGTCATATGGAAGGTCAATTTCTAGTTCTTTCAGAAATCTCCAGACTGCTTTCCAGAGAGGTTGTATAAGTTTGCATTCCCACCAGCAGTGTAGAAGCGTTTCTTTTTCTCTACATCCTTGCCAGCATCTGTTGTTGTTTGTTTTATTAATGATGACCATTCTTACAGGGGTTAGGTGGTATCTCAATGTGGTTTTGACTTGCATTTCTCTGATGATGAGTGAGGCTGAGCACTTTTTCATGCGTCTTTTGGCTGCCCGTATATCTTCTTTTGAGAAGTGTCTATTCATGTCTTTTGCTCACTTTTTAAAGGGGTTGTTTTTCTTCCCCCCTTTGGTACATTTAAGTTCCTTGTAGATCCTAGATATTAGGTCTTTGTCAGATATACAGTTGGCAAATATTTTTTTCCCATTCTGTGGGCTGTCTCCCTGCTCTCTTGATGGTTTCCTTTGCTTTGCAGAAGCTCGTTAATTTGATGAGGTCCCACTTATCTATCTTATTTCTTAAGGTATTGGCCTTTAAAGTTCTGAGTAGGAATTGGTTCCCAGTTCCAGTTTCCATAAGGATGTCAAGTTATCTCTCCTTGCTGATGATATGATCCTATACCTTGAAAATCCAAGAGAATCTGTCAAAAACCTGCTAGCACTGATAAAGGACTTTGGCAAAGTCTCAGGGTACATAATAAACGTGTAAAAGTCAGTTGCATTCCTATATACCAACAACAAACAGGCAGAGACCCAAATAAAAAGCACAATCCCATTCACAATAGCCAAAAAAAGAAAAAAAAAATACCTCAGCATCTTCCTAACCAGAGAAGTGAAAGACCTTTACAATGAGAATTACAAATCACTGCTCAAAGAAATCCAAGGAGACACAAACAATTGGAAAGATATTCCATGCTCATGGACAGGAAGAATCAACATTGTTAAGATGTCCATCCTACCAAAGGCAATCTACAGATTCAATGCAATACCCATTAAGTTACCAACATTATTCTTCTCAGACCCAGAAACGACAATACAGAAATTCATATGGACCACGAATAGCCAAAACAATCCTTAGCAAGAGAAACAAAGCAGGAGGTATCACACTTCCAGACTTAAAACTCTACTATAAGGCTACAGTAATCAAAACAGCCTGGTATTGGTTATAAAAACAGGCACATAGACCAAAGGAACAGGATAGAGATTCTGGAAGCAAAGCCTCAATTCCTCAACCAACTCATCTTTGACAAAGTCTCCAACAACAGTGACTGGGGAGAGGAAAACCTATGCAGTAAATGGTGCTGGGCAAACTGGCTGACCACATGAAGAAGACTGAAACAGGACGCCTACCTATCACCATACACAAAAATGAACTCTAAATGGTGTTCGTTCTTTATATTTTGATATAATCATCAATGAAGCCATCAGACACATATCTTTGATGGGAGATTTTTGTGTACTGATTCAATTTATTAGTTATAAATCTATTTATAATTCTACTTATTTATGATTTACTCTTAGTATGTTTTGTGTTTCCAGAAATTTTGTTGTACTGTTGTTCCTAGTACTCTCCATTTTATTTTTGTTGAATTGGTCGTATTGTCCCCACTTTCCTTTCTGGTTTTAGTAATTTGTGTCTTCTCCCTTTTTCTTGGTGCATTGACCTAAATGTTTGTCAATTTTGTTGTTTTTCTTCAAATAGCCAACCCTTAGTTTTACTGTCTTTTCTATTTTTTATTCTCTATTTTGTTTGTGTTTAATATTTATTATTTATTATTTTCTTTCTTCTGTTATCTTTGGACTTAGTTTGTCCGTTTTCTAGTCCCTTAGTTATACAGTTAGGTTTCTGATTTGAGATCTTTCTTGTTTTTAAAATATGTTTATAGCTTTAAATTTCAATCTTGGCACTAATTTTTATGTATCCCATAAGTTTTGGTATATGGTGTTTTCGTTTTCATTAATCTTTAAGTATTTTCTAATTTCCTTTGGAATTTCTATTTCAATCCATTGGTTGTTTAAGAGAAATATTGCTTAATTTTCATAATTTTGTGCATTTTCTAGCTTTACTTCTGTGATTGATTTCTAATTTCTTTCCACTGAGGTAAGAGAAGATAACTTTATCTGTTAAAATTGCTTGAGACCTCATTTTTGGCTTAACATTTAGTCAATCCTGGAAAATGTCCCAGGTGCACTTGAGAAGAATATGTGTTTTTTTTGGGGGGGCAGGGACTTCAATGTATGTCTGTTAGATCTAATTGGTTTATTTTACTGTTTCAGTCCTCCATTCTCTTACTAATTTTCTATCTTGTTTTAGTCATTATTGAGAATGGAGCATTGAAGTCTATGACTATTATTGTAAAGCTATTTAACTCTTCAGTTCTGTCAGTTTTTGCTTCATATGTTTTGATTATATATAATTAAATGAATAAATGTTTATATTCGTATTGCAGTAAACCTTTTATTGACACATAATATTCTTCTTTGTCCCTTATAACCTTTTTTTGATTTAAAGTCTATTTTATCTGTTATTAGTATAGCCATTACTGCTCTCTTTTGCATGGAATAACTTTTTTCATCTGTTTACTTTTAATCTTTTTGTGTCTTTGGATCTCAATTGAGTCTCTTATAGACAACATATAATTGGATCATTTAAAAAATTCATTCTGCCAATCTCTCTCTTTTGATTGGAGAGCATAATCCATTTACATTTCAAGTATTTATGGATAAGGAAAAACTTACTTCTGTCATTTTGTGATTTTTGAATATGCTTTGTAACTTTCTTGTCCCTTATTTTCTACATTACTGCTTTCTGTTATGTTTAGTTCATTTTTTTGTAGTGAATTGTTTTGAGTTCCTTTCTCAATTTCTTTTGTATAGGTTCTATAGCTATTTTCTTTGTGGTTACCATGAAAACTATGTCTATTCTAAAGTTATGACACTGTGTTCTGAATTTATTTCACTTTACTATCAATAACACAAAAATCTGCTCCTTTAACAGCTCTATCCCCACTCCTTTCAATGATTAATATCATTAAATTACATCTTTATAAGTTATGTGCCCTAAAACATAAACTAATAATTTTAAAAAATGAGTTGGTCTCTTAAATTTTGTAGAAAACTAAGAGTTGAGCTATGAACCAAACTTATAATAATACTACTAGCCTAATCATTGTTTCTTTTTAAAAATTTAATTTGTTTCTTAAATCATGTAAAAACAAAAAGTGGGATTACAAACTGTTGTTACAAGACACTAGCTTTTATAATTTCCTATGTGTTTATCTTTGCTGAGATCTTTATTTATTTATCACTGACTTTGAGTTAGTGTCTACTGTCCCTTCATTTTGCCATGTATGACTCCCTTGAGCATTTCTCACAAGGCAGATCTAGTGGTAACAAAATCCCTCAGCTTTTGTTTACATAGGAATATGTTAATTTCTCTCCTATTTTTGAAGGAGAATTTTGCTAGTTGACAGATTTTTATTTTAGCCTTTCAATATTATCAGCCCATTTTCTTCTGGCCTCCAGAGGTTCTGATGAGAAATCTGCTGATAATTTAACTGAGGATACTGTATAAATGACAAGTTGCTTCTCTCCTGCTTAAGATTCTTTTTTCATCTTTTTTTCCCCAAAAGTTTGATTATCATGTGTCTCACAATGAGTTTCTTAGGTCATTCATTTTCCTTGGAGTTTATTGAGTTTGTTTGATGTTTGTATTCATGTTTTTCATCAAATTTAGAAAGTTTCCAGGTTGTTTTTTTTTTCAAATATTCCCTCTTCTCTTTTCTCCTTCTGAGAGTTGTACAATGCATATGTTGATTCACTTAATGGTGTTCCCAGGTTCTGTTCATTTTTCTTCGATTTTCTTTCTGTTCTGCAGACTGGATAATTTTTATTGTCCTACATTCAAGTTCATGAATTTCTTTTTCCTACTCAATTCAACTTTTGAATCCCTCTAGCACATTTGGAATTTCAGTTATTGTCAGTTTGGCTCCATAATTTCTGGTTTCTTTTGAGTTTTCTGTCTTTATTAATATTTCAATTTTGTTCATGCTTTGTTTTTGACTTTCTTCACATCTTTCTTTATTTCTTTGATCACCTTCAAGAGAGTTGTTTTAAAGTATTTTACCAGTAGATATATCACAAGTCTTTTCCAAAAACAGTTTCTGTTTATTTATTTATTTTCCCTTTGAATGTGCCACACTTTTCTGTTTTATTTTTGTTACTGATGCCTTGTGTTTCTTGGTTGAAAACTAGACATTTTAATCTAATTATATGGAAACTTTGGAAATCAGATTCTCCCCCTTCCAAAAGGCTTGCTGCTTCAGTTTATTATTTTTGGTGTTAAATAAATTGTTGTAGACTGTCTCTGTACCAAAAAGTAGGCTGAGCTGTAAGTATAAAGCCTTCTCAGACTTTTCTGAGCTTGTGCCATTTTTTTAGCATGCACAATCACTTTCTGATTTTCTCTCTTTTTGCACTTGCTTTTGAATTTACTAGTCTTTAATGTCTAGGGTAAAATGAGAAAAATAATGGGAAATAAAAAGATTGCTGGACCTCTAAGTCCCCCAGAAGTCACTTCAGCTGAGGGAGAGTAGCTTGCAACAATAGAGGGAAGTGCAACAGCTAAATTCTTTGCTTCTGAACTTTTGTAATCAGAAGCAGCAATCAGTGTTCAGAACACAGATCTCCAGTATTTGGAGAATAGAGTGCCTTTTGCCCACCACAGCTCCCCTAAGCTTTGTGCAGATTGCTCCAGGAACACAGCACAGCTGTTTGCCACAAGGATGAGGAATGTGTAGCTTTTACTGTGCTAAGAACTTAGATTGGCCTTAATTAAGCCAATTCATCATCCAAGCCTTCCCTTGGAAGTTGTAGGCTTTAATAGACTCCAGCATTCAAAAATAGTTATACCAGATTCTGCCAGTGCAATTATTGTCTGGGAAGAGATTCCTGGTGTTTTCTACTTCACCATCTTCCCAGAATCCTTCTTTTCATTTACTATTATAAAAAAAATTAGGTCTATCTTTCAGATTTTGAGAATTCAGTGAGATAGTCAAGACACACATATATTGTGCCTCCTGGTTTTCAGGTACTCAACACATTTTAATTTCTTCTTTGTTAGCCTTTCATATTTTCTTGGAGTAGGCCTGGGATTTATGGAGCTTTGAAAGATAGCCAGAGCTATTTATCTTTAACTTGGTTGACTTTAAGAAATTATGGAAATGTATTTTCAATAAAAAATAAAGCCATTGGAATAAAAGCAAAAATTAGAAATTAGTTACAATTATGAAGTATATATAATATGCAGATTTAGTTTTAAAATATGCTTAGAGATGTTTAAATTTGAGCCATTTGGGGGCACATTCTATATGTTTAAACTTAAGTTTAATGTTTCAAGTTGGATTATTCACCAAGAGTGAAGCATTATATTTTTATTCAAGGCTATGTATATATTAGAATCTATAGAAGCTATGTATGCTCTGAAGTGAAGATGGAACCATTCTAAAATAGGAAGAAAAAATGAAAAATGACCAGAGATTTATGAAGTTTAACTCTCGGAGTATGATAGAAAGAAATAAACAAGATAAAGCGATATGTTGACATGTTCAATTTTTACAATAAAATATTGAAGTATGTTATAGACATAATTATGGTAGTTATATCTCTTCATCATGCTGAGACTGACACTGGCGAAGAACTTCAGACACACTGAGATCTGGAGACAAGGTTAGCAGATTTATAAATCTATGATACCTTGACGTGACAGAAATACTCTTTATCATTTAATGTGGAGATGAAATGGAACTTTGAAAGAAATAGCCTGTTTTATTTGATACCAAGATTGCTTTCAAAGAAAATTATAGATATAGAAACTATTTTTCCCTTATTAAATAAAATACATTACATGTGCATTATATATACTTGTCCTTTAATATGCAAGTAATATTTATGAAATTATTATTTATCTCATTTCAAGAAAGTTAAGAAACGTAAACAAAATATTTTATTCAAAAATAATTTAAGTTGAAAAGAAAAAGAATATACAGAAAACAAGTTAGGAAGAAGTAGGGTCTTTAGTGTAAGTAAAGTCGAGAAACATCATGATGACTTACATTTCCAGAATATGACCTATCCCCAACCTTGTCTCCCAGTCTCCTTTTCCCCTGTATTAACTATTTTGCTGAAGTAACTGGATTGTTCATGTCAGTTGGAACTAATTCAAAAACAAACAAAAGAGAATTTGGCAAAAATTTCAACAGATATGCTTTAGAACCAAAACATAAGATCTATAGAAAAATATTTGAATGATACACAGGACAGCCTAGAGCTGAAAGCCTGTATATTCTTGTTTAAACAGAATTGCCCTGCTACATGCTGAGGTAATGCAAGACTGTGGAGATGAAAGTATGTTGTGTACCTTCAGTAGAAAATCTAATGTGCTCTGCATCACTCAGTTGTGTCAACAGAGGATCTTGACAAAAGAAAGTTTTAACACAAGTAAAGAAAATGATAACATTCTAAACACAAAAAGATAGATTGAAAGCAAATTGCTTTGGCAGCTCTTCATGTAATTTCAGATTTTTAGTTGATTTTGACACTTTATGGGTGTACAATATACCTTACAATAGAGTTACAAAAACAGCTATTTTCTTTGATTTTTGCCTCCTATCTTAAAGAATTTTTTTAAAAGTTAGAAAAGAAAGATTACAGAGTCTAGACCCTAGAATATTAAGCATGCCAATTGCACTAAGAGATGACTTAAGAGAAACAGAATAAAAGTTCTAAAAATGTAGCAAAAATTTAGAACTTAAAATATCTCTAGAGATTTCTAATTTTCTTTGTTCAAGAGTATTAAGCTAAAAGCTATCAAAATGTAACTTTTTCTAGGCTAATTTATGCTATTAGAGAAATTGCAAGTCATTATTTTCATTCCTTCACTCATCAATTAAATCTCTCTCTTTCTCTCTCTCTCCCTCTCTCTCTCTCTATATATATATATATTGAATGCCTCCTTTGTACCTATGCTTGGCATTGGGGTCAATAATACATAAAATAAAAAAAAATAAGAAAAAGTATAAATGTGATAATTTTTATAAAGAAAATTATATTATTTATAATAGAAGAAAATTATAATATTCATTTTAAAATTATATACTGTCTATATAATGGGGAAAATTGACTTCTGTACTTTTATATATTTTACAAGAAAAATCTACCCCAGTGAAGTGAGTTTTGAGTTGAGATTGAAGCATGAATAAGAATGAAGCAAGCAAACAATGAAGGAAGAATGTTTCCTGCAGAAGGAACAACACATGCAAAGTGTCTCTGGCTGGAGAAAATACGGTATGTGGAATGGGTTCAATTATGTCCCAAAAGATAAGCTGAAGTTCTACTAACCAGTACCTTAGAATGTGATCTTATTTGCATTTTTGCAGATACTAGTTTTGAGGATGAGGTCACACTGGAGTAGGATAGGCCCTTAATCAAATATGACTGACATCATAAGAAGAGGAGAAGAAACACAGAGGCACAGACACATAAGGGGAGAATTCCATGTGATGATGGTGTTAGAGATTGAAATCCTGAAGCTGCCAACCATTGATGATTGTCAGCGACTACCAAGTGCTAGAAAGAGGCAAGGACAGAAACTCTGCTACAACTTTCAGAGGGAACATGGCTCCATTGATACCTGGATTTTAGACATTTAACCTCCAGAGCCAAATGAAAAGAAATTTCTGTTGTTTTAAGCCATGCAGGTTGTGGTATTCTGTAAGGACTACCCCAGCTAACTAATACAACCTGTTTGAGGAAATGAGCACAACTAATGTGGCTTGAGGTAGGGTCTGGAGCTTCAAGAATGACATACTTCCCAGTTTGATTTTTCTTCTCCTTCTTCATCTCCTTCTAGTTCTCCTCTTCCTCCTCCCTCTATTCCTCCTCCTCCCCCTCCTCCCTTTCTTTCCCCTCTTCCCTCTCCTCCTTCTCCTTCTTCTTCTCCTTCCTCTTCTTTTGAGTTGGAGTTTCATTTGTGTTACTCAGAATAGAGTGCAGTGCCATAATCATGGCTCACTGCAACCTTGACCTCCTGGGCTCTGGGAATGCTCCCACCTCAGTCTCCTGAGTAGCTGGGACTATGGGTGCATGCCACCACATTTGGCTAATTTTGTTTTTGTTTTTTGTTTGTTTGTTTGTTTTTGTAGAAACAAGGTCTCACTATGTTGTCCAGGCTGGTTGAACTACTGGGCTCAAGCAATTCTCCCTCCTCAGCCTTCTTAAGTGCTGGGATTTCAGGCATGAACTACTGTGCCAGGTTGTTTCCTGGTTTGTCTGGGACAGTCTTGATTTACAATTGCTCTGATGGCCTAATTATTAATAACATCTACTTTCACTCTCATAAATGCTTTGGTTTGGACAATAAACTAATGGTTACTGTCGTTATAATTGACTAATTCCTACACTTAAAACTTTCCAAATTCTCACATTTTGGGTTTTCAGAAGAAATATGTTTGTTCTTTTCTTAGCACCAATTCCTTTCTTTCTCACCAGTAGTGCCTTAATTTCCCTTTAATGAGTTCATTGTATTAATACTTGTATTTTCATTTGTTTGAATTGGTTCAATGGCAAATCTGTGACATTAAGCCACATTCCAACTAGGCACAGTGGTTGGATTAGGGTAGGATACATGGCACATTTAGGAATATTAAGAGGCAACAAACTTCAGGACTTTGTATGAGAGGAAAAAGAGACTCTATGTCCCTGGATAATGAAGCGTTCATATGTAAGGGATGGAACTATGGCAGCCATTATTGATCACAAGGGAATAGACTGAAGCTTATTTTGATCAGAAATTAAAAGGCACTGTGTGACTTGAAGATTAAAGACACCAAAGGGGCAGAGTAAAGAGTCAAAGAAAAGCTGGGTTTATGGTGACATTGTTCGAGCCACTGGATTATAACTTTCTGGAGTCCAGACATGTTAATGGAGTTTTATTTATTTGGTTAATTATTTTCTTTATTGTTTAGGTCAGCTTGGCTTGAGTTCTATCAATTACAAAATTTTAAATCCTAATTAGTATGTTATTCCTTTGTAATTGATGGTATGTTGTAGTATTGAACTTATGTCTCCTGGTGGAGTGGTTGTAAGGTTAAGTAGAGAGTTTGTTGTCAGTTGAGTGAAGGCAAAAAGTCAAATATTATTCCTTCTTCAATTTTTCCATATAGTTGCTGATTGAGGGAGGAAAACTGTGATTTAAGAGTTCTTCACATCAACAGTATTTGAAAAGATAAAGATGGAATTCTCTGTCAACCATGCTGTGCAATGCTTGCAGAAATACAGCTAATTTGGTGCATAAAGTCCTCACGTAACATCTTCGGGGAGGAATCCTTTGGCATCATGAGGATCTGGCTTATTCAATCATAACTTTTGTTTTATTATTCATTCATTTCTATAGATATATACTCCATCTCTAGTATCTCTATGTCTTTTCTTCTTTAACCAGTCAGATCTATTTAGAAACTTAAATAGATTCTTTATATCTTACCACAGAGCTCATTTATGCTTATGTTATGTTTCCCTGATTAGGAATGATTTTTGAAGGTTTGATTCTGAGAGCTCCACATCATGGATCTATTTATCTTGCATCAGCTACCTCAACCACTGTCTCAAGCACCTATGTGATCCCTAGTAATGAGAGAGCAAGATTTATTTTACATTCTCTACCTCTTGCATTTCAAGGTATGTCTGAATTTTATTATTATGCTTCAGACAAATGTCACACTCACGCTGGGTAATTAAGCAAGTTGTAATAAAGAATATACTTACAAAGTTTGGGGCGAGGTTTGGGTTGAGAAAGCAACTGTACTGTGCTGCGCACTGAGGCTAGTAACAACAGAGAGCCTTTGCCAACCAAGGCCTAAAGGTGCTAGAGAAGGGACTGGTTACTGGAACCAGGAGAAAGAGTTTTATGAGAATGATTGCCTTGCCTGATGTGGCTTACAGGGAATTGTTAGCCTTTTAGGCATGGAGCAGGCAAGAAGAGTAAGAGTAAATTTGGAGGAGCCAACAAAATATTTAGTGCAGGTTTTTTTAGAGTATAGATAGTATTTGAAGCCATGAGACTAGAAATCACAGAAAATGAATGTAGATAGGAAAGAGGTCCACGGACTGAGCCCTGGACCCATTCAACTTAAAGAAATGGGGAACAGAAGAACAAAGGCAGAACAGATACTGAGAAAGAGTATCCAGTGAGACAGACGGAACATCAGGAGAGTGTGATGACCTGGAATCCAAATAGTAGTGTTTGCAGGAGAAGGGAATGATCAACTCTGTCAAATGCTACTTGTAGGTCAAATAAGAAAGGAACTGAGAACTGATAGTTAAATTAGCCACCTGGAGTCAGTAGTGACTTTCGATTTCCATGGCTGTTTGAGTGGAAAGTCTGATTTGAGTGTTTTCAAAAGAGAGTAGAAGGTTAATAACTTGTAACAATAAATAAATATGGACAAATATTTCAGGAGTTTTGCTTTTAAGAAAGCAGAGAAATGAGGGTGGTGGCTAGAATGTAAAGCTAAGTGAAGGCAATAGAATATTTAAGATTTTTAAAAAGCCTGTTTATTCACTCTCCTATGTATGGACATATAGGATCTTTCCAGTGTTTCACACTGTTACAGTGACTATCCCTATGTACATTTGTATTATATCAATTAATATTCTCAAGGATGGCCAACTTTTAAATATTTTAATCATCTATCTATCTATCTATCTATCTATCTATCTATCTATCCCTATCTGATCATCTATCTACCTACTTACCTATCTAGTCAACTGAATAAACTCCAATAAGCTTAGAGAAAATGTTTCATAGTTGAAACGTCGAATGAATACTTTCTGTCCAGACAGTCCAAGCTAAACAAAATACTATTTCAAACTAGTTAAAAAAAAAGAGAGAAAATAAAGAACCATGGATTATGCAAAAAAGTGAGAGGATAATCATGAAAGGTAAGAAATGTGAAAAACAAAACTAGTACTGTCATTTCTGAAATACTTCTTTTGTTTAACTGATACTTTATTGATTTTCCTTTTTTCTCTTTCTCACTTCCACATCCTATATCTTACTAACTGACATCTCTTCCAAAATAAACCACTTGCATAAATCCCATCTTAAATCAAAGTTTGATTGTGGACCACAAAAACATTGTAATTCACAGCCATTATGAAAAACAGTAGAAAAATTCCTCAAAAAACTAAAAATAGAGCTACCATATGATCCAGCAATCCCACTACTTGGTATATATCCAAAAGAAAGGGAATAAGTATATCAAAGAGATACCTGCATCCACATGTTTATTGCAACATTATTCACAATAGCCAAGATATGAAATAAACCTAAATGTCCATCAGTGATGAATGGATAAAGAAAATGTGGTGTATATACACAATGGAATATTATTCAGCCATAAAAAATAAAATCTTATCATTTGCCATGACATTAATGAGACTAGAGGTCATTATGTTAAGTAAAATAAACCATGCACAGAAAGACAAATATCACACGTGCTTATTCATACGTAGGAACTTAAAAAAAACTTATTGCATGGAGGCAGAGAGATGGTTATCAGAGGCTGGGAATGGTAGAAGAATAGGTACGGCTGAGGAGAAGCTGGTTAATGGTACAAAATATGCAGTTAGAGAGAAGGAATAAGTTCTAGTGTTTGTTAGCATAGCAGGGTGACTATAGTTAGCCATAATACATTGTATATTTCAAATAACTAAGACAGAAGATTTAGAATGTTCCCAGCACAAAAAAACGATAAATGTTTGTGGTTATGACTATCTCAATTACGCTGATTTGATAATTATAGGTTGGACACATGTATCAAAATATCACAGCCGGGCTCAGTGGCTCAGCCTGTAATCCTGTGCCTTTGGGAGGCTGAGGTGAGTGGATTGCCAGAGCCACGGGTTCGAGACCCGCCTGGGCAACTTGGCGAGACCTCATCTCTACAATAAAATCAAAAATTAGCCGGGCGTGGTAGCGCGCACCTGTAGTTCCAGCTACTGGAAGGCTGAGGCGGAAGGATCGCCGGAGCCCAGCAGGTCGAGGCATCCCAGAAATATGGACAATAATTATGCATCAATTAAAAAAAAAGACTACTTAGAAGTGAAAAATTTAGGAAAGGGGCATGAGAGAACTTTCTGAAACTATGGGAGTATTTTTTTGTCTTGAAAGTAGAAGGGATTATATAAGTTCATAAATGTATTCAAAAGTTCACACTTTATGATAATGGGGGAAAAGATACATTATTCAACCAAGAATTATAAAAAAAGTTAGTATTTGACAAGACCTGTATGGAACATTGATAACACAACATATAATCACTGTCAAACTGAAAAACTCTGTTATATTATGAAGAATGTAAATCTCCAAAGCAAGTCTATTTTAAATCAGAGTGAATTAAGCCTATTTATAGCAGAAATGTCCACTGTCCTGCTCATATCCCTTCAACCCACTTGAGAAATCACATGCAAACAAACATGCTAAGCATTGATGCTTATGTTGTTCCTTCACCCAGGAGGCAGGGAGCAATTGTGACCTGTAAGCAATAAAGGAAGGTGGTAATAGAAAAATTCCAAGATGCATTCTATGTTCCCACCGAAGGCTACTGCTGGAACTGAGCGCCAGTTGCCTTGTTATCAACAAACACTTTTTACTGACTTTCGGCTTTCTCTCTCTCACTTGCCTGTTTCTATACCTTGCTAATTGGGATCACTTCCCAAATCACACACTTGCACTTAAATCCTGTCTTAGGGTATCCTTTTGGGAACCCAAAGTAAAATATTATTTAACAAGCTAAGAAGTTTAGGTGTTTTCTATTTTTAGGTGTCTTATATTTTATGTTTCTTAAGTTTTTTGTTTTGTTTTACCAGAGTAATTTAGAAATGAGAAATTTTGTTGGATCTCTTTGGGCAGTTTTCTTCTTTTCGTTATCTGTCTTAAGGCGTCTTTCTGCATTGGGCAAATTGAAAAACGACTGTTCCTGAAGGGCCAACTATCACCCATAATAAAGCATCACTTAACATTTTGTTGCCCCCACCACATTTTTGCCTCAGGCAAGTGCCAGAATGGAAGAAACAACTTATGATTTCTGAAACAATAAAGCTGATATTTTGTAAAATTATGTATCATGTGTTAGTTTGTTTCTCTAGACATTGTCTGCTATTTCCTTTTCAGACTTTGTTCTAATAGTAGGTGTTCTTTATACCAACTATTATACCCTTATTATTTGTTTTCTTTTGGAGCATTTGACTCATTAGAAAGGACACATAGACATTTTTTTTTTCTCAGAAATTTTGATGTGTACTGCTGGCAAGATATATTTCATTTAAATTTTTTCAAAATGTTATATATGTGTTCATAAATGTATAAATACATATGCATATATTTAAAACTTATATACAATATATACAAAAGAAATGGAGAAAACTAAAAGTAAGGAAAAGAGTAAAGAACTATGAAGACTATCACAGGTTCATTTTCACTTTTATGCCTTTAATGCCTATAGTTAGAACTGACCCGAAGTATAACAGAGTGTGCAGTAATTAGAAGAGTATCAAAAAACCCATTTTAACCCCAAATATCTTATTTCACAATCTTTCCAAATTTCTTAAAGCTCTCAACTTTATAAGTACCATAATTTGGAACTTATTAAAAAACTATGTGATAAACTATGAAAAATAGACATCTTTTTTCTTATATTTTCTCAAAAGGTGCTCTATCAAATGGTCCTGAAAATATTAACTTATATGTATTCATCATTCTAAAGTGCATTCTAATGAAGGCAACTTAATTATTTGCATTTGCAGGATTTGCGAGTTAACAAGTCAGCATGAGCAACATGTAGACTGATGTGCTCACCAGCTTCTGTCAGCTCTCAGGGGACAGAGTTCTTCTGGAAGCAGCCAACAGAGGGGAGCAAATGTCAGACGTACAGGATGTGGGAAGGAAGATAGTTGAGAAAGTCAGTGAATTCCAGAGATTCAGAAAAGTTGAGAAGAAGAGTAGGAAATAAAAAATAGCATTAGTTATTGAAAACAAATCTATGTCAGATTTGTTTCCAGAACCAGGCTGGATGAGATCAAAGCAGTCATTTATATATGGTCTGTACATACAATGAAATATTTTTCAACTTTTACCAATTTTTAAAAATTTTTATTTAATTATAGATATGTGGGTTACAAGTGAGGATTAACTACATAAATAGATTGCATGCAGGTGAATTTTGTGCTTCTAACTGTCCCTCTCTTCCTGGTAGTGAACCAGGTATCCTTTGTGTTGTCATATGCCTCCCACCCTTATCCCTCTCTCCCTCCCCTGGCAGTGCCCGACTGTTGATCCCGCCTTTGTGCTAATGTGACCAATGTCAGGACCCACTTATGAGTGAGAACTTATGGGGCATTCAGTTCTTTGTTTCTGTGATAGTTCACTTAGTATTATGATCTCTAATTGCATACAAGTTGCTGCAAAGGCCATGGTTTTCTTCTATATGACTGCATAATACTCTGTCATATGTATATACCACATTTTCTTTATCCAGTACACTTTCAATGGAATCAGAGTTGGTTCCATGTTTTTGCTACTGTAAGTAGTGTGGATATAAAAAATGTGTGCAAGTATCTTTTTTTGTAGAGTGATTTTGTTGCTCAGGGTATTTTTCCAGGGGAGGGATTGCTGAACCATATGGAAAGTCAATTTTTATTTTTTTTAGGAATTGCCTCATTGCTTTCCATAGAGGTTGAACTAGCTTGCATTTCCACTAAGAGTGTGGAAGCATTCCCTTTTCTCTATACCCATGCCAGCATCTGTTGTTTTTTGACTTGATAGCAATCCTTACCTGGATTAGGTGGTATCTCATTGTAGTTTTGATTTTCATTTATCTGATGATTAGTGAGACTGAGCATTTTCCATGTGTCTATTGCCTGCTTGCATGACATATTTTCTGTTTGTCCTAGGCCAGATTTTTAACAGATTTGGTTCTTTCTTTCATCTTCTTCTTTTTTTTTTTCTTTCAGGGCATTTGGATTCCTTGTAGACCCAGGATGTTAGGCCTTTGTTAGATGCATAATTTTCAAATATTTTTTTCCCATTCTGTGGGTTGTCTTTTAACTTTCTTGATAGTTTCTTTTGTTGTACAAAAGTTTTTTAGTTTGAGGAGGTCTCACTTGTCTATTTTAGTTTTTATAGCATTCACTTTTGGGGACTTGGTCAAGAATTAGTTGCCTACACTGATGTGCATAAGGGTGTTTTCTACATTTTCTTCTAAAACTCTTACAGTTTGAAGTTTTTTTTTTATGTTATTGTGGGGTACAGTTAGGGGTTAGGCATACAAAAATGTTTCGTTCAGGTACCCTTGTTGATAAGAGGTGTCTCCCCATCCCCAGACAGATACCCACCACCATTAATCCCATCCCTCTCACCCTCCCCCCCCCAGTTTCCCACCACTGTCAGTCATTTTCTTGATACGTTGGATTTTCTTGATACGTATTTTTTTAATATGTTGGATGATCAAGGTCTACTATATGAGTGAGAACATGTGATACTTAGTTTTTTGTTTTTGTGAGAG
>CAUYQG010083018.1:0-17014 GCA_963574415.1 Tarsius wallacei
CACCAGCAGTGTAGAAGCGTTCCTTTTTCTCTGCATCCTCACCAACATCTATTGTTTGTTTTATTAATGATGGCCATTCTTACTGGGGTATCTCAACGGGGTTTGGATTTGCGTTTCTCAGACCTGGAAATGACAATACAGAAATTCATAAGGAAATATAAAAAAACACGAATAGCCAAAACAATTCTCAGCAAAAGAAACAAAGCAGGAGGTATCAAACTTCTTGACTTTTAACTTTATAAGGTTACAATAATCAAAACAGCCTGACTTTATTGCAAGAATGGGCATATGGACCAATGGAACAGGATAGAGATTCCAGGAGTAAAATCTCAATTTCTCAACCAACTCATCTTTGACAAAGCCTCCACCAATAACCACTAGGGAAAGGAGAACCTATTCAGTAAATGGTGGTAGTAAAACTGACTGACCATGTGCAGAAGAATGAAACAGGACCTCTACCTATCACCATACACAAAAATCAACTCTAAATGGATCAAAGACCTAAACGTAAAACCTCAAACTATACGAACCTTAGAAAATGCAGGAGACACCCTTACGGAAACTGGAATAAAAACCAATTTCTGATCAAAAACCCAAGTGCCCATGTTGTAAGAGATAAGATAGACAAGTGGGACCTCATCAAACTGAAAAGTTTCTGCAAAGCAAAAGAAACCCTCAAGAGAGCAGGGAGACAGCTCACACATGGAAAAAAACATTTGCCAACTGTATATCTGACAAAGGCCTAACATCCAGGAACTGCAAGAAATTCATGGAACTACAGATGCACACTACCACGCCCGGCTAATTTTTGGAAAAAAAAAAAAAAAAAAGAAATTCAAATGTGCCAAAAGGAAAAAAACAAACAGCCCCATTAAAAAGTGCACAAAAGACATGAATAGATACTTCTAATAAGAAGATATACAGGTAGCCAACAGACACATGAAAAGGTGCTCAGTCTCACTAATCATCAGAGAAACGCAAATCCAAACCCCGTTGAGATACCCCAGTAAGAATGGCCATCATTAATAAAACAAACAATAGATGTTGGTGAGGATGCAGAGAAAAAGGAACGCTTCTACACTGCTGGTGGGAATGCAAACTAGTGTAACCTCTTTGGAAAACAGTGTGGTGATTTTCAAAGAACTAGACATTGACCTTCCATATGACCTAGCAGTTCTCCTACTGAGAATAAACCCAGAGGAACTCAAATCATTCTACAAAAAAGATACCTGCACACACATATTTATTACAGCATTGTTCACAATAGCAAAGACATGGATCCAACCATACTGGCCATCAAAACTGGATTGGATAAAAAAAAATGTGGAACATATACACAATGAAATACTATGCAGCCCTAAAGTTCAAACATATGGACTTCACAGCACCTTGGATGACTTTAGAGTCTATCATACTCAGTGATCTATCACAGAAACAAAAAACAGAGTATTACATGTTCTCACTTATAAGTGGACCCTGAACATTTACCATAATTCTATGAGAAAGTGATTGGCAGTAGGGGGGACACTGCCCGGGTGGGGAGGGGGCACAACATCACTAAGGGTACCTGATCTCAAACCAGGCAAAGAGGGTACAAAAGGGAAGTCCAAACTCTACCTGTATAATGACCAATTATATACCTAATCCTGAATTGTACCTGAATTGTACTTTAAAGTAAAAAAAATAAAAAATAAACTTTAAAAAACATTGCAAAGGAAGTTGAAAATGTGGAGAAATATTTGGTGAACACTGTCATTGAAAGGTATTGTTGATGACTAAAATATTATAATAACTTTTATTGAGCATTAGCCACGTGAAAGATGATAATAGTGCCTTATAACCATTATTTATCTAGTCTACCCTACAAGGCTCTCTGAAAAGTACTATCATGCTTCTGTTTTCGAAACTGAGGAAACAGTTTTGATCACTTTGTGTTTTAGCCCAAGTTCACGATGCTAGTAAATGTTGAATCTAGTAGTCATTCATATCTCTCTGGTCTCAAAGTTTTTTCCCCATCCCACTATGTTAAGCAACATAGAGACACATGAGAAAAATGTAGCACTCATAATGCCAAATGCAGTGTTGTCGTGCTTTGTTCTAGCTTTAACTTCCCTTTAACTGCTATGTACGTCCTAAATTCAGCTGCACTGGATCAGTTGTCACGGAGTTTAAGAGTGAGTAATGTCTTGTAGAAAACCGAGAGTGGCTTTGCCAGCACACTCATTCTTACTGTCATTGACACATTACCCTGCATGTCCCAGTACCCATCAATGAAAGCAGATCTTGGCAAGTACATCTCTATTCCCATTGTGCATTGTGGCAGCTGGATCACATCGAACTTTGTAGGCTACAATGGTGGTGATTTGGAAGGCAAGAGCTCTAATGTCATATGGCAAATTGAAGTCAGAAAAAGAAAGGGAAAAGAACTGAAAAACGTAGGAGACATGATTCGAAAATCAAATTATCACCTCTCTTCAAACTGTTTCTTTAGCATTAGGTGGAGTGTCATAAACTAAATGCTGTTTTTCAGCAGGATTTTTTCACATTGCCATAGTGATTGAGTCTTTACCAACTATAATGACACCTACTATAATAAAAATACATGTCTTACAAGGAATACTAAGAGCTAAGTGTATAGTACTATTCTTATTTTATAAGCACATATTTTGATGAGTAATTAATTTAATAAACAGCTAGATACCATTTTAAGTTGTTGGTAAAAATTATATTATAATGTATTATTTCCCATTGCAAACTGTTTAAAAGAATTCTAGATTCTGTTTTGCATTTTCTTTTAGTACACAACTCACATTAAACTACTACAATGCTATCTATCTTCAGAGATTACAAAATAATGACATAGGGTTTAACAATGATATTTAATGAAACCTGCTGATGTGAGCATCATAATAGAGAAAGTATATTTGCTCTGATGTTACATGATGCCCAGGTATCTTTCTTGTAGAATGATTTGCGTTCCTTCAGGTATATTTCCAATAGGGGAATTGCCGAGTTATATGGAATTTCTAGTTCTTTCAGAAATCACCACACTGTCTCCCAAAGAGATTGCACTAGTTTGCATTTCCACCAGCAGTGTACAAGCATTCCATTTTCTCCGCATCCCCTCCAGCTTCTGTTGTTGTTTGTTTTATTAATGATGGCCATTCTTACTGGGGTGAGGTGGTATCTCAATGCCACTTTGATTTGCATTTCTCTGATGATGGATGAGGCTGAGCACTTTTTCATGTGTCTGTTGGCTGCCCGTATATCCTCTTTCGAGAAGTGTCTATTCATGTCGCTTGCCCACTTGTTAATGGGGCTGTTTATTTTTTTTTTTTCAGCATGTTTGAGTTCCTTGTAAATCCCAGATATTAGGCCTTTGTCGGATATATAGTTGGCAAATATTTTTCCCATTCTGTGGGCTGTCTTCCTGCTCTCCTGATGTTTTCTTTTGCTTTGCGGAAGCTCATCAGTTTGATGAAGTCCCACTTGTCTATCTTATTTCTTATGGTATGGGCACTTAGGGTTTTGATCAGGAATTGTTTGTTGCAGCTCTATTCACAATAGCAAAATCATGGGACCTACCATGCTGCACATCAAAGTTGGACTGGATTAAAAAAATGTGGTACATATACACAATGGAATATTATGCAGCCATAAAGAAGGACAAACATATGGACTTTGCAGCAACTTGGATGGATTTAGAGTCTATTATACTCAGTGATCTATCACAGAAACAAAGAACAGAGTACAATATGTTCTCACTCATAAGTGGACCTTGAACAATTATCATCATACTGTAAGAAAGGGATCAGCAGTAGTGGGAAAATTCCAGGGGAGGGGGTGTGGGATTGGTAGTTGAGGGAAACTGCCAGGGGAGGGATGGGCACATCTCATCAACAAGGGTACCTGTATAATCAACATTTGTACACCTAATCCTGAATTGCACACCACATCATTAAAATAAAAAATAAAAAAAAACACCTTGAAAAAAGATGATGTACAGTTGTGTAGGTAAGATGTAACTGAGTAACATATTCATTGCTATTATTTAATTGTAATCCATTTTTTAAAGCATTCAAAGCACAAGATCCTTTATGTAAATGTTAAGAAAAATATGCAAAGCACTATCAATTTTCCCAGTAGCTGGCCAATTAATAACTGCTGATCAAAAAGAGGTGAATTAAAGTTTCACTAAAATGACAATTCTGTCTACTGGAATTCAGATTTGCACTCATCCTAAAAACAAAGTGATTCAACCTTGAGAATTATGTGTCATGGGCAATTTGATTAATATATTTATATTCTGCAATAAAAATATTCAGGCATGTTTTTGTAAAACATTACAAATACATTAAATTTGATTAAATAACATGATCAATTTCTGAACTATTGTTTATACAGCTAAAATTCTTTTTAAAGATTTTTCACTATTGAAGATATAAGCAGTTAAGTAAATATATATTTACTATTATCTAGCATTGATTTTATGTTTGCATTTCTTCCTACTTTTTGTAAACAAAACATATTTATTTCCCTAAGCTTTAGCTGTAAATTAGCACTTGAATCCAAATGAGAGGATGTTTTTTATTTCCCTGTACCATTGCTTTCACAAATCTGCTGTTTTTAATGGCAAATCAGCTAATTAGAGACAGTATGGCATGAAAAACGAATAGAGTTAATTGAATTTGTATTGAAACACTTAGTAATTAATTACTTCATGGTAGCTCTATTAGTCAGAACTTACAAGAGTTGTCAAATCCCACTTCTATCTGTATGCTTTCTTAGTATTATTAATAGATAGATAGATAGATAGATAGATAGATAGATAGATAGATAGATATCTTCTAGGCATGTTCTAAACACAAAAAAAATTTGCAAAGGAATCATGAGCTCATTTAAAATTGTATAACTCTACATAATTAATGATACTATTACATCTTCCCTAAGATCCGGTATTGAAATAATTTTCCTATACAGTGAATTAATAACATATTGAAATGAGAAATCTGGAATAAAATATTATTGCAAATGCTTTTTTTAAATCATGCATTCTCAACAATGTGTTAACTATTAGCTGAACGAACAGCAGCAGCTCTTTCTTCAATGTCTCTGACTTACTTCTATGATGACTTTTGACCTACAGATTCCAGAATTTTCAGTGATTTTTTAAAAAATTCACTGTTTAGCTAAAATCCACAACTAGCTCACATTTTGTGATTCTTTTTCTCTAATTTGTGAGCAGGATTAGAAAAAGCTACATTCTAGTTTGTACAGTCTTTCTTCAGATATTCAGAGATATGGAAAGAAGATAAATTGACAAATTGGATAATTGAGAATAGAAGGTTGGCATAAAAAGTTGCTTATTTAAGTTAAATAACTACTTCAACTTCATTGTAGAAAAACTTTGGTTGTGGTTGCACATAATGAAGAAAGATATTTACATGATTGCATATAAATTTGTTATCCCGTTTTTCATTTATTCAGTTAATGCATGGGTGAGACTCAACCTTCAATCATATCTGAGGATTTGAAACTTCTGTGGACTATTGTAAAAATAGACATATTTGTACTTTTGAAGATGAACTCCACGCAACCATACTATTAAGTATACATAGGAGATGAGATTCTGATACAGGCCAGAATAAAGAACCACTACCCCAGATACTTTCCCAAGCACTGAAGATACAAAGACCCATAAAGGCCAGTTCCTGTAGAAGCTTCTAGTTCACAAGAGTTATGAACCACTAAGTAAAACAAGAATAATAATCTCTGTTACATGTGGCATAATTAAACCAAACAACTGAGGGTAGAAATATATTATATGGTTGAGGAAATTTCTCCCCAAATAATATTTATTACTAAATGTCCTTTTTAAAATTCAACCTATATTTATAAAGAGTCTAATATATACCAGACTCTTTCATGTGCTTATCATGTTTAATCCTCACTGCCACTTTGCAAGGGAAATATCATCAGTGCCATTGGAACAAATGAAAAACAGAGGCTCAGAGAGACTAAGTGGCTGATTCAAAGATCCCCAGACAATGAGTAAAGAAGCAAAGATTTGAATTCAGGTCAGTTGGAGCTTAAGCCCAGAACTTTTCCCACTATATCTCACTCTTAACCCAAAAGGATGAGAACCTCAGCAACTCACACAGCACCAGACCTGAACTGCTATCGTTGGGACTCCTATCAGGTTGCATCCAATACATGAAGCCAGCCAGGAGGGAAAGGAATAAGTAAGAAGTTCCCATAGGTGATCTGTGCCTGGTCTCTTTCGTGGGGGCAGTGCTGGGGCTCTCCTCTAGGGGTAAGATAGAAACAAGAAAGAGAGAGAGAGCCAGAATCCAACCCAGGGTTCTCCCTTAACCCTCTCTCTTAGTGCACGAGTATGCTAAATTTTAAATTGGATTTAAAATCTAATGTAAGTACAACTTAAATCATCTTTAAGATTTTTGATTTAACAATAATTTTCGTACTGTACATTTTAATAGTATGTCAATTAAGTATATTTATTTCATGGTATACACAAACATATTGATATTGATTAGAAATGATAGTAAGAAAAGTGAAATGTTCTTAAGGACACTCATAAATGGCAGATTTAGAATCAAAATTCAAAATCATATTTTAAATATCTACTAGACTATGTCATGTGGATATCAAGCCTAAGTTTTATTTGTCATCTTATTGTAAGACCTGAGAGACACAAATAAAACAGCCAATAAATTTTTGTTGAATTAGTGATTGAGTAATGACTCATATAGTATCTCTAAAGTAATGGCTGGTTTTTGCTTCACTTTGACTAAATTAATTTTGCTGTTCTTTAGTAAAAGTCAAAGAAACCTTTTAAGTATTATAAAAGGGAATTTCTGAACTACTGCCCTAATCATGACAGCCATAATGGCTAACAGAAATAATTTTCTCACCTGCTGAGTAAACAACCTCACTCTTTAACAATCTGAAAAGTCAAATGCTATTGCTGCCAAGATAGAATTTCAAATTCTACAACTCTTGGATCCTTTCTAGAATATATCTAAGACAAGATTCATGAAACCAAGAAAAATGCTGCCAAGGCAATCACAATGCTGTTTTTCAATTCCTAACTGTATTAGAAGGCTTCTACCATTAGAAATGAATTCTATCAAGAATTAACTGTGAAATCACATGATAATGACAATGATAATAGAGATTTTGTGCCAATTTGGAGAATTAACCGAAGAATTAAAACGACAGCAATATGGCAACAACTGAGAAGCTATTGTCCTTACAGTATTGGCTTTTGCTCTGATATCAGCAGATGAGTAAACAATAATAAGTCAAAAACTCTAATTGTCAGCCCTCAAACAGAAAGAGAACTATCAGAATCAACACTCAAGAATAAAAATAGCTCACATGTATCCAATGTTGTTTGCACAGTGTTGCTATGATCTGCACCCTGCTCTCAGAACTTTATAATATTAATCATTTAATCCTCTCAATAACCCTTTGAGGAAGGGACAACTATTTTTTTAAATTTTAGTATGGGTTATAAACAGACAGAAATCCTGAGTAGACCAAAAATGAGTAGCAAGTAGTAGATGAGTAGAAATAGTAATTAGAAGTCTTCCAACAAAAAATGTCCAGGATCTGATGAACTCAGAGTAAATTCTACCAGACCTTCAAAGAAGAACCGGTACCAATTTTACTGAAGCTACTTCACTTGATTGGGGAGGAGGGAATCCTCCCTAATTCATTCTACAAAACCAGTATCACTCTGATACTAAAGACAGGAAAAGACACAACAACAACAACAACAAAGAAAACTACAGACCAATATTCTATATAAACATAGATGCAAAAATTCTCAACAAAACATTAGCAAAATGAATTCAACAGCACATTAAAAAATAATATGTCAGCCGGGCTCGGTGGCTCAGCCTGTAATCCCGCGCCTTTGGGAGGCTGAGATGAGTGGATTGCCTGAGCCCGCAGGTTCGAGACCTGCCTGGGCAACTTGGCGAGACCTCATCTCTACAATAAATAAAAAAAATCAGCTGGGCATGGTAGCGTGCACCTGTAATTCCGGCTACTAGGAAGGCTGAGGCAGAAGGATCGCTGGAGCCCAGCAGGTCGAGGCCGCGGTGGCCGGAGCGGCCACTGCACTCCAGTCTGGGTGACAGAGTGAGACTCCAACTCAAAAAAAAAAAATGTCATGACCAATTGGGTCTTATCTCAGGGATGCAAGGGTGGTTCAACATATGTACGTCAATAAACATGATCCATTGGATAAACAGAATTGAAAACAAAAACCATATGACCACTTCAATAGATGCAGCTAAAGCATTTGATAAAATTCAGCATCACTTCATGATAAAAACCCTCAGCAAAGTAAACATAGAGGGAACATTCCCCCAAATAATAAAAAACATATATGACAGACCCATAGACAATGTCATCCTGAATGGAGAGAAGTTGAATGCATTTGCCCAGAATTGGAACAAGGAAAGGATGCCCACTTTCACCATGACTATTCAACATGGTACTGGAAGTCCTAGCCAGAGCAATAAGGCAAGAAAAAAAAAATTAAAAGGTATTCCAATGGAGAAAGAAGCAATCAGTCTAACTCTGTATGCCATTGATACGATATTATACCCAGAGAACCCTAAGGACTCCTCCAATGATAAATGAGTTTGGTATAGTTTCAGGACACAAAATCAACACATATAACTCACTAGCACTGTTATACACCAACAGCATCCAAGCTTAGAATCAAATCAAGATCTCAATTCTATTTACAATAACAGCCATAAAGTTAAAATACCTAGGAATATATTTACCCCAAAATGTGAAAGATTTCTAAAAGGAGAAATACAAAACACTGATGACAGAAATTGTAGAGGACATAAACAAATAGAGAAACACCCCATGCTAATGGATTGAAAAATCAATATTGTTAAAATGACCACATTACCCAAAGTAATCTACAAATTCAAAGAAATCCCTATCAAACAAACAACATTATTTTTCACACAATTAAAACAAACAACTCTAAAATTCATATGGAACCAAAAAAGAGCCAGACTAGCCAAATAAATCCTAAGCAAAAAGAACAAAGCTGGAAGCAACACATTACCTATCTATAAATTATTCTACAAGTCTGTAGTAACCAAAACAACATGGTTCTGGTATAAGAGCAGAAACTTGGACCAAAGAAACAGAATAGAGAATCCAGAAGAAAACCCAAATACTTCTAACCAACTGATCTTTGACAAAGCAGACAAAAACATACACTGAGGAAAAGATACCCTATCAACAAATGGTGCTGGAAAAATTGGATCGCTACATGCAGGAAAAGGAAACTTGATCCCTATCTCTCTTTGTATGCAGAAGTTAACTTAAAATGGATTAAAGACTTAAATCAGACCTGAAACTGTAAAAATCCTAGAAGAAAACTTAGGAAAACACTTTTAGACATCTGTCTAGGCAAAGAATGTATGACTAAAAGCTCAAAAGCAAATGCAACAAAACAGAAAAATAAATAAGTGGGACTTCATCAAATTAAAAAGCTTCTTTTTGTTGTTGCTTTGTTTTTGTTTAAAAAAAGATTTGGGGTATAATTTAGGGTTTGGCATACAAATGTTCATTATACAAGTACCCTTCTTTTTTTTTTTTTTTTTTTTGAGTTGGAGTCTCACTCTGTTGCCCAGACTGGAGTGCAGTGGCTGCTCCCGGTCACCGCAGCCTCGATCTGCTGGGCTCCGGCGATCCTTCCACCTCAGCCTTCCAAGTAGCTGGAACTACAGGCCCGCGCTACCACGCCCGGCTAATTTTTTTGATATATTGTAGAGATGAGGTCTCGCTTGCCCAGGCGGGTCTCGAACCCGCGGGCTCAGGCAATCCACTCACCTCAGCCTCCCAAAGGCGGGGGATTACAGGCTGAGCCACCGAGCCCGGCTAGGCTGCCCACGTTTATCTCTCCTGTGCAGCATAGTGTTGGAAGTCCTAGCTAGGCAATCAGACAAGAGAAGGAAATCAGTGGTCTCCAAATAGAAAAGAGGAAGTCAAGTTATCCCTCTTTGCTGATTATATGTTCTATACCTGAAAATCCAAAAGAATCTGTCAAAAACATTCTTGCACTGATAAAGGACTTTGGAAAAGTCTCATAGTACAAAATCAACATGCATAAAACTGTTACGTTCTTATACACCAACAGCAAACAGGAAGAGAACCAACTAAAAAACACAATCCCATTCACAATAGCAACAACAACAACAAAAATGAAATACCTCAGCATCTTCCTAACCAGAGAAGTGAAAGACCTTTACAATGAAAACTACAAAACACTGCGCAAAAAAATCAAATATGACACAAACAAATGGGAAAATGTTCCATGCTAGTGGATTGGAAAAGTCAAAATAGTTAAGATGTCCACTCTACCCAAGACAATCTACAGATTTAAAGCAATACCCATTAAATTACCAGCAGCATTCTTCTCAGAGCTGGAAATGACAGTACAGAAATTCATATGGAAATAAAATGACCACGAATAGCCAAAACAATCCTCAGCAAAAGAAACAAAGTGGGAGGTATCACATTTCCAGACTTTAAACTTTATTATAAGGCTACAATAATACAATAATACAACCTGGTATTGGTACAAGAACAGGCATATAGACCAATGGAACAGGATAGAGATTCCTGGAGAAAAAGCTCAATTTCTCAACCAACTTATCTTTGACAAAAGCCCCACTAACAACTTTTGGGTAGAGGAGAACTTATTCAGTAAATTGTGCTGGGAAAGCTGGCTGACCATATGCAGAATATTAAAACAAGATACCTACCTATCACTATATGCACATATCAACTCCAAATGGATTAAAGACCTACATGTAAAACCTCAAACTATAAGAACCTTAGAAAATGCAGGAGACATCCTTATGGAAACTGGAACTGGCAACCAATTCCTGATCAAAACCCAAAATGTCCACTCCATAAGAGATAAGATAGACAAACTGAAAAGCTTCTGCGAAGCAGAAGAAACCATCATGAGAGCAGGGACACAGCCCAAAAAATGAGATAAAATATTTTCCAACAGTATATCTGAAAAAGACCTAACATCTAGAATCTACAAGGAACTCAGATGTGCCAAAAAAAAAAAAACCCTATTAAAAAGTGGGCAAAATATATGAATAGATACATCTCAAAAGAAGACATACAAGCAGCAACAGATACATGAAAAAACATTCAGCCTCACTAATCATCAAAGAAATGCACACTGAGATGCCATCTAACTCCAGTCAGGATGGCCATCATCAATAACTCAAAAAACAACAGATGCTGGAGAGGATGTGGGAAAAGGGAACACTTCTACACTGTTTGTGGGAGTGTAAACTAGTACCACCTCTGTGGAAAACAGTGTGGTTATTCCTAAAAATTCTAAAAATTGACCTTCCATTCGACCCAGCAATCCCCCTTCTGGGAACATACACGGAATAACTCAAATCACTCTATGAAAAAGATAGCCTTCACACACATGTTTATTGTAGCATTATTCACAGTAGCAAAAACATGGAACCAACTGTACTGCTCATCAAAAGAGGATGGGATAATAAAAATGTGGTACATATACACAAAGGAATATTACACACCATAAAGAAGAACAAAATTTTGAACTTCATAGCAACTTAGATGGATTTAGAGTCTATAACAAAGAACTGAGTACCACATGTTCTTACTCATAAGCAGACCCTGAACAATTATAATACTATAGAAAGGGATTGGCAGTCGTGGGAAAATGTAAGGGGAGAGAAGGAGAGCACACTTCATCAATAAGGGTAACTGATCTCAAGCCAGGTGAAGGGGGGACCAAAGCAAGGCTTTACCTTTGCCTTTACGATGACCATTTGTATACCTAACCCTGAATTGCACTCATCTTTAACATAATAATAATAATAATATTTAGGTCAAACAAACATTGTTATATAGTATTTTGGCACAAATTACAAAGAGAAATGTGCAGTGTTCTTATTTGGAGATACAATGAAGGGTGTCTCCTGGATTTGAAGTGAGTGAACTGGACTCAAATCTGATGGAAGAGGGAAAATCTTTATAACCTCAGGCTTCTTTGGACCCTGTAATACACACAAAATATGAAAATATTTGTTCTAATTGTGAATGGTATCTATTAAAAAGAGGGAATTTTTAGGGATTAATACAATGTAATTAACAAGAGACATCAGACTACAGATGAACATATACTCAGAGTATGAAAAGAAAAAAGAAAAAAGCTAAGTGAGCGCAGAATTTTTCTTATTAGGGAGGGTGTTGACTAGTCCAAGATGCCTTCAAGAATTAGCTGGAGGGCCTTAGGATCATGTAGGTATGTTCAGAGAGTCTTTTTCTCTCACAAATAATCTCAACATTTCTAACATCTGATATCTGGAATCAAATGTTTTTAAAGACTATACGCAGGGATGCTGACAAGATGGCAACCAGACAGGTCAGACTGTGAGAGTCTCCTCAAAAGCAAGTGTCCATAAAGACTCTCTGCATGAGTAGGAATGTGCTGGTGGGAGCATGAAAGTCCATCTGATGGGAGATTTGGGTTCAAGTACCCAGGTCTCCCCTCCGAAGGCAACTGCAAGCTCTCACCGCCCTGAGATTGGAGCTGCTGCCACGCAAGATTGTCTGCTGTTCATGGGACTCTCCTGAGAAGATCCTGCCGAATCCAGCAGATTCTCATCACCTGGCACCTGACCCACAGCATCACCTATTATAGCAAATCAACTGGAGCCCTGGATTCGATCAGTGGAGAGAGAAGATCAGGGAGAGCTGGAGAGGAGTCCCATGACTGGTGAGGAAACACTAACTGCAGCCATATTCTCTGCCCCAGGACCAGGCAGAGACTTGCATTGCCCACCCAGCTCTGCCCAGCTCCACCCAGCCTCCAACTTGGGACCTAAGGCAATCTCATCAAACTGGGAGAGACAGAAGTCCCTCCCCCATGCTGGATCAGACACAGACAAGTCAGATCTGAGTGGCAGACTTGACAGGCAGCAAGCTAGATGAGTCCAGATGTGATCAACCCCCTTTCACAGTTGGCCTGGGGCATCGGACCCAAGCTGTGAGCAACCCTGTCAGCCTGCGGTGAGAGAAACTCTATCAGCCTGTGCTGAGAGCTAGAGATCAGAGCTGAAAGGATGTTGGATTTATAGGAATGACCTCAGATCAAGTATAGTTCCTTGTGTTTATTTTTTTATTTTTTGTCTGTTTGTTTTACTCATTTTTGTTTGTTTTTTGTTTTAGTTTTTTTCTCTCTGTTTTTGATAATGCTTTTGTACTCACTTTGTTTCTGTTATTTTACTGATTTTTTTTCTTTAGACTTCCTGTTTGTGTATGGGAAGAGTACATTAATAGGGAAGCTTTTGTTGGTTTGTGTGTTTGTATGATTGTGTGTTTTAGGTTTTTTTATTCTTTTCTGTCTTTGTGTCCTTTTTCATTTGTTAATTGGTATATCTACCTGTTTTCCCACTTACTCTTCTCTCTCTCTACCTTCCTCTTTCCCCCTTCTTCCTTTTCTCATTCTTTTCCTTTTTCTTGGCTCATTTTGCTTTCAGGGAAAAAAACCTATACCCCCACTGCATGAACAGATTGTAAGGCAGTGAGAAGTGGGTACCAGGGTGCCCATACACCTGTTGGTGGATACTGGGATCTACAGATAGATTTTGAATCACAGCTCTCCCCTCAATTAAATCTCAAAACTTCAAAAAGTACAGCCTCCAAACCACAGCCCAGCTTAGGAATTGAACAAAACCAGCAGATCCACAAAAGGAAGAATAGGAGATTGAGCAAGTAGAAGTAAAAGCAACCCCACCATCTCTGAACAACTGAATTAAAGAAGAGGGAAAAAAAGTGGGGGAGGGAGAAAAAATCTACACAAATGAAGAAAAACCAAAAGAAGAATATGGGTCTCACACAGACTCCTGGGAAGTCAGACACTGAGAAAACAGACTTCGGAACTCAAACAATGAAGAGTCCCCAGAATGACTGACCTCAAACTATCAACCCAGATATCAAGACATTAATAGAGAGAATAAATAGAATTGAGGAGAGACAGGGGTAAATATGAAGGAGTTGATAATTGAGATAATAGCAGGAAAGAATACTGAGAATGAAATAAATAACAAACTGATAAACATGGAAAGCAGAACTAGCCAAGCAGAAGAAAAAAATCTCAGAGCTTGAGGACCAAAATATAGAACTAATCCAAACTGTCAAAAACATAGAAAAGAAGCTTTAAAAGACAGAACAAAATGTTCAAGAGATGAGCTATTATTTCAAGAGGCTGAACCTAAGAGTAATTGAACTTCCTAAGGCATAAAGAGAGATAGAGACCACCCTGGAACAAACATTCCATTAAATTATTCAAGAAAAATTCCCTCATCTCATCAGTGATGCAACCATTCAAACACGAGAGATCAGAGGACCCCTGCAAGATAACAAATGTGAAGACCAACTCCTAGACATATAGTAATTCTCCTAAACAAAGTATGTATAAAAGAAAAAATCCTTAAAGCAGCAAGAGAAAAGAGTCAGACTATTGACCAGGAAAACCACTTAGAATAGCAGCAGATTTATCTACAGAAACACTTCAGGCTAGGAGAGCTTGGAGCTCAATCTTCAAAGTTCTCAAAGATAAATAATATCAACCAAGAAGAGCCCACCCAACTAAGCTAAACTTCATTAGTGAGGGAGAATTAAAATCTTTTCCAGACATTCAATCCTTAAGAACTTATGCTGCCTCTAGACCAGCTCTATAGGAAACACTTAAGAAAGCAGTAAACACAGAAGAAAGGGAAAAAAGAATGACAATGTTCTTCACAAGAGTGTAGGAAAAAGATTGAAAACACACACGAATCAACCCAAAAATCAAAAAAAAGACAAGAAACAAATAGGAACAACAGCAACTCTATGAGAAACTCATGACAGGGATAAAGTCTCACATTTCAATAATTAGCCTGAATGTGAATGGAATAAATGCACCACTGAAAAGACATAGAATGGCAAAATGGATAAAATATCATGAAGCAACAATATATTGTCTCCAAGAGACTCATCTCACCAGAAAGGACACTCACAGACTCAAAGTAAGAGGATGGGAAGCAAAATTTCAGATAAGAGAACGCAAAAGAAAGGAGGAGTTGCAATCTTAATTTCAGACAAAATACCCTTTGAGATATCAAAAATTAAAAAAGATACAGAAGGTCACTACATAATGATAAAAGGTTCAATCCATCAACAAGAAATATTCATCCTAAACATATATGCACCCAACATATAAGCACCAACTTTTATAAAGCAGCTTCTAGGCAAACTTAAAAAAGATATTGACTCTAACACTATCACAGCTGAGGACGTTAATACCCCACTCATAACCCTGGACAGATCATCTGGACAAAATATCAGCGAGGAGATTCAGAACCTCAGTGTGACTCTTGACCAAATGGACTTAATTGATACCTACAGAACTCTCCACCCAACGACCACAGAATATACATTCTACTCATCACCACATGGAACATACTCTAAGACTGACCACATCCCTGGCCATAAATCAAGCATAAACAAATATCATAAGATTGAAATTTCACTATGTACCTTCTCAGACCTCAGTGGAATAAAAATAAATATCAACACCAACAAAGTTCCCCCAAAACCCACAAAGTCATGGACATTAAACAGCATGATGCTAAGCAACTCCTGGGTCAACATGGAAATCAAAACAGAGATTAAAATATATCTGGAAACAAATGAAATGAAGAAACATCTTACCAAAGCCCCTGGGATGCCATGAAAGCAGTAGTAAGAGAGGGATTCATATCTCTACAAACATACATGAAGAAAATGGAAAGATCACAAGTTAACAGCCTAACAAGGCACCTAAGGAAACTGGAAAAGCAAGGTCACCAAAACCCTAACTTCAGCAGAGAGTCCAGATCACCAAAATAAAAGCCCAAATCCAGGACATAGAAGGCAAAAAGATAATACAAAAAATCAATGAAACAAAAAGTTGGTTCTTTGAAAGGGTAAACAAGATTGATGGTCAGCTAGACTGACTAAGAAAAAGAGAGAAAAAGCCCAAATAAACACAATCAGAAACACAAAAGATGAAGTTACATCTGACTCTGAAGAAATACAAAAGATTATCAAAAATTACTATGTACACTTGTATGGAAACAAACTTGAAAACCTGAAGGAAATGGAGGACTTTCTGGCATCACACAATCTCCCTAGGCTGAAACAAGAAGAAATCAAGTCCCTAAATAGACCAAAAACAATCCAGGAAATTGACTATGTCATAAGAATACTACCTCCAAAAACAAGCCCTGGACCAGATGGCTTTCCAGCAGAATTCTACAAAACATACAAGGAGGAACTGATACCAATCCTATTGAAAGTATTCCAGGTGATTGAGAAAGATGCAACTCTCCCCAAATCATTTTATGACGCTAACATCACACTGATACCCAAGCCAGGTAAAGATCCAACAAAGAAAGAGAACTACAGGCCAATACAGATGAACATAGATGCTAAAATTCTCAGTAAGATCCTAGCAAACTGGATTCAACAACAATCTCAAAAATCATTCAGGCGTATCCAAATAGGAAAAGAGGAAATGAAATCAAGTTATTCCTCTTTGCAAGTGACATGATCCTATATCTCGAAAACCCAAGAGAATCTGTCAAAAACCTCCTTGCATTGATAAAGGACTTTGGCAAAGTCTTAGGGCATAAAATAAATGTGCAAAGGACAATTGCATTTCTATACACAAATAATAAACAAACAGAAACCCAAATAAAAAGCACAATTCCATTCACAATAGCCACAAAAAAAAAAAAAAAGAAAGAAATACCTTGGCATCTTCCTAACCAGAGACATGAAAGACTTTTACAATGAAACTACAAAACACTACTCAAAGAAATCAAAGATTACACAAACAAGTGGAAAAATATTCCATGCCCATGGATTG